>JARHVA010008214.1:505000-533795 GCA_037957365.1 Torreya grandis
TCATCACAAAACCTTGTAGGTTACTTTCAAACCTGAAGAAACTTTTAGATTATATTATATAATATTGAGCTTTGTTGTTTAAGCATGGAGGAGGTCTCAAAAACCTTCATTCTCATGTTTGAGACATGATCATATTTATAACATTGTGAGCAAGAGAGAAACCCTGATCTTATTAATGATGGAAACATATTGATCTTGTTGATAGGTTTTAGGGATATTTTGGTGGATTTTAGAATTTGATATCACCTTGAAAGACCTTTAAAACCTTTAAATAACTATCCACAAGCCTTCATGATCTTATAAGAGCCTAAAACCTCATGCTTCTTTAATTTATAGGACTATAAATTTCCTTGGATGGTATGAGGTATAATTGGAGATATATTTCACTTTTTTATAACCCTTATCTTAAGTGAGAAACACCTCACAACATGTTAAGATACCTTCAATCCTTTCATAAGATTGTTTGTCTTTTTCAAGATCAAACCCTATGGAAACCTTGACTGTCAATGATTGTCATGGACATACATCCAAGTTAAGATGATATTTGATGAAAAATAAGGTCGTTAGGATTTATTGAGGTCCCATTTTCATGATGAACATCTTGAATTACATTGAAAACCTCTCTTCTTTGTCAATAGACTTGTAATTATCTTTTATAAAGCTTTGAACCCCATTGAAACCCTCAAAATTGTTATTATGGATTTCAACCTAAAATTTTTAAGAAAATATGATCATGGAGAGATTTTACATATTATTATATTCTTACATCACCATGTATCTTAATCAAACAAGCTCAAAAAATCAAAAGGCAATTTCATGGCTTTTAGTGTTTTATAGGGGTATAAGATCGCTTGTGATGGTTTCAAGGGATAAAGGTGTTTATAAGATCCTATTAAATTTTTTATGAATCAATATGGTTCATAACCCAACTATCAAAATCCTCCATCATCCATCCTTTTACA
This sequence comes from Torreya grandis, assembly GCA_037957365.1. Taxonomy (NCBI): domain Eukaryota; kingdom Viridiplantae; phylum Streptophyta; class Pinopsida; order Cupressales; family Taxaceae; genus Torreya; species Torreya grandis. The sequence continues at coordinate 505,963 of JARHVA010008214.1, forward strand.
TGCAATAAGAGAAAGGATTTCAAACATTAAACTGTGCCTTCTTTTAGGCTATTTTAAGGTAATTTATAGCTTTTTGTGGATGATTTATCACTTTTTTTCCTTTTTACTTCCTCCATACCCCTGGAGAGGATTATTAAATAACATATTAATTATTTTAAATGGCCTTACTGACCTATGCAACTCCTGGTCAAAGATGACAAGTCTTATAAAACTGCCTATAAGTGCCTATGAAGGAGTTTTTGGGTCAATTTGCCTTACTATGGGCTCTATAAGAATAATTTTTATTTTTTATACTTTTTAGGATCCAATAAAAATTTTATGTATCTCAATTACATCATATTATTTTTTAATGCCATCATAAATATTTGAAAATCGTAAGAAAACCTTTCAAAAACATGTAATTTCATGAAAACTTTTATGTTTGGAAGCTAGGTATGCCTTATTTTGCATGCAAATCCATCAAAGAGGGTTTGGTACATATAAACATGTTTTCAAAATGTTTTGAATCTTTTTTATAGGCATGAACCTTCATAAACACCTATAATCATGTGCCTTCAAGGCCAAATCTTGCAACTTTATAGGTCTTGCAACCCATCTTCATGGCCAATCTCTATGTGATCTTCTTGAAACTTGTCATTTTTCCAATAGATGGACCTCATCTTCATTGAAAATCCTACATAATGTTATTGAAACCATAAATCATCAAAAATCATGGTGTTCTCTATATTGTATCTCTAAAGAACACTGCAAAGATGATTGAAACTTCATGCTTTGGAGCTTTTACCCTTGAGGGTGGTTTGAAACCATGGTGAAGCCTTGAAAATAGTGTTTTGGATTTGAAATTTACCTCAACAAACCTGAAAATAGTCCTAAAATAATAAAAATTTCATGATCATGCTTTAGATGTATAACAGTTTTGTGTTAGTCAAGTGCACCCCTCCATGTTAAGGGAGTTAAAGGCCACCAAAAAACAAGTATGGTGGGAAAAAAATGACATTAACACCTATTTAACTATTATAATATATGAAGTAAACTACGAAGGAGATTTAAAACATTAGAATGACCTTATGAGACATTAGAAATATTTAGTTCCCTTTAGAATCACTTCAATGAATGAAACAATTCCCCTTGACCCTTTTATGGACCTATAAGAACTTTTTAGGACTTTTCATGTGTTTATGATTTAATTATGACTCTTAAGACTCCTTTTGACATTATTATTCACAATAAATCACCTTTAAAGACCCTTTTATTGTGTTTATGACTATTTGAATGACATAACCTCTCCTTTTGGATGTATTCACCCTTGAACAACATCTAATATTTCCATTTATTAATGAGACCTTAGTAGGACATAATGACTATTGGAATAATATATTAGGCCTTGTTGTAACACTAGGCATTACAAAGTAGTTTTAGTGTTTTTTAGACATGAGCAAAGGCTTGAAAATATTGAGAACCTTATACAATACTTTGACACACATCCATACATTGGAAATCATGAAAACAGACTCTCTAATATTCCTAATACAAACCATGACTCCAACAATGATTTTAAGGCTCATTTAATGGACCAAGAGTACAAGGACCTTTAATTACTTGTACATACCTTATCTTGAACCCACACAATCATCATTATATTATTTCAAAGAGATCATAATCAATTGGTTTTTGTAATAGATACCCCCTCTAAGTGTGAAAGTGTCTTAGGGACCAATGGTGGACAAAATGTCCAACATGCCCTCTTCATATTATTGGCTATGTAGGAAGGGCTCATTGACATAAGGGTCCTTTATGTTATCTTGAATTCATGAGCCAAAAAATCACTTTTTGAAAGGTGATAGTAGCTAATATGAATATCTAGGTTTTGAGATATATATTTATATTGAGATCTTATGCACATAATCTGAACAAATAATCTAAAAGGTAAAAAAAGCCTAGAAAGACCCAAGTGTATGTTTTATTTAATATTCAATACCTTTTACATGAAAAATGTGTTGAAATGTGGGTAATAGTGTTGAGGAAAATGTCGATAGGAGATGTAAGTGTTTTTGTTAATAGAGAGTAAATTTTTAGAATATGAAAATAGGATCAGAATATTCATAAAATCTATGTCAACACTTGCATTACATAGACATACCTATGAGTTAGTGTATAAGCTAATTAAAATTTGTCATTAATATTTTTATTATCATAATATTGAATTTTTTAATTTATATCTTTGGCATATGGTTAAATTTGGTACCTCTTGCCAGAATATCATTAGAATCTAAATTCATTAATTGGCTTGCGTTTATACTAATTTATTCCTCTTTATTTTTTATTCTCTCCCCTCACATTAAATATAAAAATGGGTTAAATATTTGGTGAACCCATCCTCTAAGTCTTTATAATTTCAATCCTAGTGTACCCTATGGTTTTATGATTTTATTATTTCTAAATTGTTAAAATCTATTTAAAAATTAGATTAATTTTAAAGTCTAAAGGAATAAATCATGTTTAGTAAAATTAATACATATATTATTTTTTTCATTTGTTAAAAACATCATGATAGTCATCAATTATTTTATTCATAAATTGTTACATTAATCAAAACTATGGTTGATTAGAATTAACAAATTGTCACAATTAAAGATAAATATTTAACACAAGATAAAAATCTAATCCCTCTTGATAATTATTGTTGCATTACCATTGAGCCCTTATCTAACTTAAATAGATGACAACATGCATGTTATCAATTTTTTAATCAACCAAAATCCTATCCAAGTGAAAATTATCATCCCACTCCCATTACTCACCCATGGATTATATTGGATTACATGGTCCATGATGTCACTATATGAAAAGGAAAAGGTATCCAACCGGTTCAACCATTTGTTAATATAAAACATGTTCCACTTAATTATAATCTACTAATAAAATATATATCGATTTTATATGATTGAAAAATTAAGTAATGCCAATTCTAAGATATCAATCCTTGAATTTCTTAAGTAGTTAACTATCCATAAAGATATCTTACATGAAACCAAACTACCAAGTGATATTTATCCTATTTATTTTGTGAATATTATGAAATATATCAAAAATAATGTAAATATCATTAATTTTGAACACAAAAATCTACTCTAAAAGGAAATCATTTATCAAAATCTACCTTTATTCGTACGAGACAATATTAAAAATAATGGAATCTAGAGAGTACTCATTGAAAATTAATTAGTTTTAATCATTTGCATCCCAAAATGTTTACAAATAATGGGTATTAGTAAAGATATTAAAAAATATGGCATGTACATACAATATGATTTGATAATTCATTTATTTTCCAATTTGGTCATACTACATTAGGTGTGGTAATGGGGCATAAAATAATACAATCTATTTTCTAAGTAATGTATCACTTATTACATTATAATATACTTGATAAAAAACCTTAGATACATATTATAGAATTCATACAATATAAATTACATCAATGTGTAAAATTCATACACGATGGGACATTATGGGCCATGCATACAGATGTTGAAACTTTTAAAAATTTAAATGTTACATTTATTATAATAAAATTTCATAAATGTTACTACCTAAATAATTTATTTAAATCTAGAACATAATAACTTATGAGACAATTAAATTAAGGTAGTTAATATATCTCATGATATTCATAAGTAAATAATGTCCCAAATACATGTAAATGAACATAATGACAAGTAACTTAAGAAACACACATTGCAAAAAGAAGTAATGATATCATAACAATAAGAAAATAAAACATTTGACCTTCCTTTTTGGTCAATTTTGAATAACAAGATGGTAAGATTTATAATTATTATGACATTTATGATGATCATCCTCATGATATGAATGATGATAAAATACAAAATATTAGTTTTTATCCACTTGAACATTTCTCACATGATTTATTCACACTTGTGGGAGTTAATACATACAATTTAAATTCATCACCAAAGGATAAAAAAATCAAATTAAAATAAGGGCAAGGCATGAATGACAAATTAACATGTGAATATTTATTTTGACATTCATCCCTCTTGTTTAAAATATTTAATCCAAACATAAATTATAAAATGAAAATATATCATATCAATAATGTGGAATCTTTTCATAAGTCACCACAACATATATTCCATATCACCATAGCACAAGAAACTCAACTTATAATTCTTTAAATTCTACATGACTACAAAATGATACCTTTACCACCTACTATATACTATTCAAGGGAAGGATTATCCAAATATAAGGATAAAAACATTGAAATTATCATATAATCACATGCCATGATAAGGAATATTTTGAGGCATTAAAAAGGTAAATAAAAAAATGAGGGGCATATATAGATTATACCAACAAAGAGATAAAGACAATTGATTTTGAATAATTCAAAAGTGCGAAATACAAAGGGGTATACTATAAATTTCCCATGACAAGAGGATATAACCATTATTAAAAATGTTAGTGGGAACTATTATGAGCATATTTAGGTTGATATAAATAATTGGGACATAGTTTATACAATTTAACATTTAAAATAGTTCAAACATACTATAGAGGAATTATAAAAATGTCCACCTTTTCCAAAATCTCATGGGTACATTAATTTACCTATTTCATGTGGACCAAAAATTTCCCCTAAAAGTATATGTGTAATAAACTACACAATTCATTTGGCATTTTGTTTTGGGTGACATTGGTTGGAGGATATGAATGTAGTAGTGGATACTACTAATATGTGCCTTAATTTTATTTTGTGGATAACTATGGTCACATCCAACATGATGGATATGGTTATAAACCAATACCAACTATTGATAGTGAACATATGGAATCAAACATTGAAGAGGTAAAAATAACTTAGTATAAATAGCAGTGTAAAGAAAGAGGCTTATTAGGTGGTCTGATCATCTTTGAGGATTATGAATTCTTAGAAAAAACATTTTTAAAAATTCAAAAAAATTATCAAAATATTAGAAAATAAAAATAAAATTCATGTAATTACAAAAAATTTCAAATAAATAAAAAAATAGTTATCGTTTCACATGTTTAATAGATTTTTTATATGTTGTGTAATTTATGTTAGTGTATAACATATTATTTCTATACACAAATATGTTTCACAAGTACTTGAGTATGATCTAGTCATAAATTATATCCATAATACATGACCATGAAAATGTTAGGTCTTTCCTCTTCCCTTGTAACACACTATAATGTGGAAGCCTTTCTTATATATGATCATGATTAACACAAGTTTTGTTGTTTTATAATCATTTCCATTATCTCATTGAGCTTATATGCTGGAATTTACACATGACTATAATCATGTTGGTGTCTTACATAGTGTATGTGATACACTATTATACATGATTTTTTTTTGACATATGTATGCATGGAATAGTATGACATTTTTATGTTGGTTTCTTCTATTTTATTTAATTCATCTCTTCACATGGCTTATTTGAGTTTACTTGTTTGTTTCTTTATATTTCTTGGAAAAAAATCAAATGTGTTCCTTGCATGTTGGCCATAGTTAAATGAGTATTGCTTGTTTCTTTGGTGTGTGGACATTTGAATATGTATTAACCTTGATTTTGTGTCAATTGATCATTACCCATGTTTTCAATATCCTTAGACATCTTTGTGCATGACATTTGAGCACTCTTATGTGTGTTCTTGATTATATGTTGATTTTGATATCTTATAGGCATTTTCATGATTCACATAATGTATCTTAGGGATAGTTATGTACACATAATGTGATATTAATTTATATATCTACTTAGATATGATATTAATATATTCTTATTTAATACATGAATCACATAGATCATAATAGTTGTCTTATCATTTTGATATAATTTGAGTATATCTTTGTATTTCCCTTCACTTATAAGGGGGCATATCATCAGGGGAATGTCTTACATAAATGATTCCACATACATATAATTGATATAATTGGTATAATTGGATTGAATTTACATGATCTAAATATACACATATGATAAAATTATATACATTTGGCACATACTTGGAACAAGGTTTTTCCAAAGTTTGATACATATTATACATAGTTTGCATATTAAAGGTTACATTATGATAGATAACTATGCTTGAAACACATTTAAGGTGAATATTCCATGAAAATACATGAAATAATAGATACATTCTCATGTTATTCACATTATTCATGTAATAAACCTCATAATATGTAATGATTTAGATTTATTTGCTACAAAAGTTGGCTTATTATTAGTGTAATCAATATTCATCTTCCTCTATAGAATTGGATCTATGCTATAGTATTGTGATTTTATATGGTTTTACCATTTAACTTGAGTGAGATTGGATAGATTATGATAAATAAGAGTGGATAAATTGATATTATGATCTCCTAATGGACTTGGAAAAAATCACCCTTATAATGGATTATGGGCATGACCACCATACATTTCTCCTATTCACATCCCCAAGGTTCATTTATGAACATATATTTAATTATTTAGATAAGAATCATCATTACAAAGTCAAACTACTAAAGGGAAACATGGTTACATCAACGCATATGTGTACTCTTTCCTTGCTCTTTCTTATTTCAATCAAATTTACGTTATTAATTTAAAGATTATATGCACTAATTACACCTATAACCTGATCTTGGTTGTAGGTCATCATTTCACATGTTTACTAGATTTTGAATATGTTGTGTACTTTATGTTAGTGTATAACATATTATTTCTATACACAAATATGTTTCACAAGTCCTTGGTTATGATGTAGTCATAAATTATATCTGTAATACATGACCATGAAAATGTTAGGTCTTTCCTCATCCCTTGTAACACATTATAATGAGGAAGCCTTTCTTATATATGATCATGATTGAATCAATTTTTGTTGTTTTATGATCATTTCCATTATTATATTGAGCTTATATGATGGAATTTACACATGCCTATAATCATGTTGGTGTCTTACATAGTGTATGTGATACACTATTATACATGAATATTTTATAACATATGTATGCATGGAATAGTATGGCATGTTTACATTGGTAACTTATATTTTATTTATTTCATCTCTTCACATGGCTTACTTGAGTTTACTTGTTTATTTCTTGAAAAAAATTGAACATGTTCCTTGCATGTTGGCCATAGTTACACGAGTATTACTTATTTATTTGATGTGTGGACATTTGAATAAGTATTCCCTTTGATGTTTTGTCAATTTAAAATTACCCATGTTTGCAATATCCTTAGACACATTTGTGCATGACATTTGAGCACTCTTATGTGTTTTCTTGATTGTATGTTGGGTTTGATATCTTATAGGCATTTTCATGATTCACATAATGCATCTTAGGGCTAGTTATGTACAAATAATGTGATATTCATTTATATATCTATTTAGATATCATATTAGTATATGATTATTTACTACATGATTCTTAAATATCATCATAGTTGTCTTATCATTTTGATATAATTTGAATATATATTTTTATTTCCCTTCACTTATAAAGGGTCATATCATCAGGGGAATGTCTTAGATAAATGATTCTACATACATGAAATTGATATAATTGGTATAATTGGATCCAATTTACATTCTAGATATACACATATGATAAAATTATATATATTTGGCACACATTTAGAACAATGTTTTTCCAAAGTTTGATACATATTATAAATAGTTTCCATATTAAAGGTTACATTATGATAGATACCTATGATTGAAACACATTTAAGGTGAATATTTCATGAAAATACATGAAATAATAGATACATTCCCATGTTATTCACATTATTAATGTAACAACCCTCATAATATGTAATGATTGATCTTTATTTGCTCCAAAAGTTGGCTTCTTATTAGTTTAATAAATATTCATTTCCCTCTATGGAATTGGATCTATTTTATAATATTGTTAGTTTATATGGTTATACCATTTAACTTGAGTGAGATTGGATAGATTATGATAAACAAGAGTGGATAAATTGATATTATGATCAACCAATGGACTCAACACAAATCACCCTTATAATGTATTATGGGCATGACCACCCTACATTTCCTTTATTCACATCCCCAAGGTTCATTTATGATCATGTATTTATTTAGATAAAAATAATCACTACCAAGTCAAACTATTAAAGGGAAACATGGTTACATCAACACACATTTGTACTATTTCCTTAATCTTTCTTATTTCAATCAAATTTACATTATTAATTTAAAGATCATATGCACTAATTACACCTATAACATGATCTTGGTTGTAGGTCATACACATACAAAAAATTAAATCATGTCTCAAGAAATGTAAGGTGTTTTATATACACCATGATACAAATTTCCTTCATTTAAAATATAATTTTCATCATGATGCATTACTATAATAAATACAAGTAAAAATATTCTTCTACACTTTAAAATAATCAATCAAGGCTATACCCTTTATTTCTTGACTTTAATTTTCAACCGATAGGCTTGTTTTCACCATCTCACTAAGCCTAAATAATTATCTTATAGTCTGACCTTACTATTATAATTACGTAGATCACCTGTAGGCCATAATATGATTTAACTCTGATATATACCCTTAATTCTTAGTTACAAAGAACCAAAAATAGTGTATGTTCCTTTGTAGTTATGTTTTGGCTTGGATAATAGATTAAGTACTATTGACCATTCTTGAATGCAAGTGTTTGTGACTTATAAGACCTCAAATTTTCAAATATTTTAGTATATATGGCTTGGCCTAGTACATATAGATTATAAGATATAGATTTATATTTTAAAATTATCTTGTACACTTGAAAACTGCAAATCAATTCTCTACCCTTAAGTTATTGACCTTCAATATAACTAATAGGCTCACATTCACCATCTGACTTGGACTAAATACTTATATTTTAGTTACACCTTATTATTTTTATTACCTAGATCATATGTAGCCCATAATATGCTTTGACTCTAATATATATCCTTCACTATCATTTATAGAGCTCCAAAATCCTTTTATGTTCTTGGACAAGTACATTTAGAATTGGATGGTAACATCAACACTATAATCCATTCTACAACACAAGTTTCTTTCCACTATAAACACACAAAAATTAAAAAGTTTTTATATGTACGAGTTAACCCATTATGCTTCATTAACCCTTCCATGGGGAATTTTTCAAAATATGTGGTATAAATACAAGTTAAAGACAACTCATTTTTCATTTATCAAATATCTATCAAACACCTCTCAAGTTTACACTACACTACTAAAAATTAATTTCACAAATATGTTATTATACCCTATTCTTTCATATTTTTATATCACTCATATCAAAAGTAATATTTAATTTCACAAGCATTAAAAGATTAGCCTATAAGTCAAATTACAATATAGTTCAGTAGATTCACTTAAATATATCATTATACACCATTGTTAATGTACAAGCCAACACCTATGGGATAATTACATATGTATAAGACACTCTTTTAAGTATTAGCTATTTAAGAATCACTCACTGACATAGGGGTCCTTGAGGTCATCTTGACTTCATGAGATAACTAACTCATTTTTCCAAGGTGAAAAGACCTAAGAGGAGGATCTAGGGTTGGAGATATATTATAATGTCAAGATAATTTGAAAATGATCTAAACACATAATCCATAAGGTGACAAAAAATACACACTTTGATGTTTCAATCAATAGTCAATACTTTGTACAGGATGTATGCATTAAATTACAAACAATAACATCAAAGCAAGTGTCGATATGGGGATGCAAGTGTTCTTGGAAAAAAAATAATTTTTTTTATAATCTAATGATTGGATCATAATCGTCATTCAATCTATATATACACTTGCATTACTCAAACCCAGTTTTGTATCAATGTCTAATCTAAATATAATTTATCCTTCATATTGATATTATGAAAATATTAGATGTAGTTTTTTATATTCGGCATATTCTTAGACTCTATATTTTTTTATCAAAATATTAATGGAATATAAATTCATTAACTAGTCTAATTTTATATTAAATTATTCCTTTTTGATTAGGCTAATCTCCCTTTACCCTAATTCCCAAACATGTCTAAGCATGTATATGTTAGTCTAGTGATAAATATATACAACTATTTAGTTTTCAATTTAGAGTCATTGTAAACATTATTTTACATAATAAGGTTCTTTATTACCTATGGAAAACATGGATGTAATGTTTATAAAACCCTAACTATATCTATAAAACCCAAAGCATATCCATTATCTCTTGCATATATCAAATTATAGGGTTTCAATGCATCTAAAATTAAATTTATATCATACTAGAATACATGACATCTATTAAAATGAACTAAATGTGAAATATGTGTCAAATAACACCCCCCAAAATTAGTCTTCAACAAAAGGTTATTTATTACTCATGTAAAATTAATTTTCAAGGGGATTTATGTATACTGAGTGGGTGTTATAAACATGGACCATAACCATATCCATCAATAAAAAACATATGTGGCATTATCCAACCCTAAGTTTCAAGTCACTTTATAGGAATATGTCAATTTGGTGATAATTTTATACAATTATTTAATTTTCATTTTCAATTTAGTTTATACATATCTTTGCACAACAAGATTTTTTCTTACCAATGAAATTTTATAACATACTATAGGATATATCATCCATGAAAAAAAAAATATGAAATGTGTCAAAAATAACACTCCAACAATTAGTAAGTACAATAAAGTTCTTTACTATGCATGGGAAATTATATGTAAGGGATTGATATAAATCATATCTGTAATCACAAACATGTGTATAGTTTGAGGTGGCATAAGTTAGACACAAGTTCCAAGTCACTTCAATTTCATATGTCAATCTATAAATAAGTTTAGAAAGGTATTTAATTATTAGTTTTGAGTTGGTTCCTACATATATTTTCACAAGTTTTGTGCATGATATATCATTGGATGTATATCTCTACATACACGTATAAACCATATACTTTTATTTTTCATACATAATATGAATGAAATGTGTATAAAACCTTATTTTTATTATGTTTTATTAATAATATTTCCATGGATAGTTCATGTATTAGAGTATGTTGTTGAAGCACATAATTTTTGTTGAAGCACTCATTGTATGTTCAATCCATCAAGTATACAAGCATAAAATTTTAAATTCATGTGTAAGAGTGTTTAAACCTAAAATGAAATATTTGTGGCATGTATTTCATCACTTTATATAGTAGGTTTAAAAATATATAAATGAAATGACATAAGGGTGATAATTAAATCTATAGTAGGCCAATTAAATGTTAAACTCAAATATAAGCATACACTAAATTTATTATGTTGGGATAGTATAAATATGGAAAGTACAATAGTGCTAGATATATAAATGAAAAATAAGAGAGTATTTATATTTTTATGATGATAATGTTGTTCTAGATGTAGAATAGGCTAAAATTAAGAAGGAAGATAGTTCTCAAATAGTTGTCAGATTATGGATTTGGTACTTCTAGCTATCTATACAGTTGCGTCAACTTTGGATGATTGTGTTGATGATACTATCTAAGTATGATGACAGTGTCATGTATAAAATATATTGAGAAATAAAATGTGACAACTTGAATGGTTATAGGTTTGGCTTCACCTTAACTTTGATATATTTATATGTAGGTCATGAACTATCACTTCTTATGAAATGGAAAAATCATAACTTTCTTTCCTTGATGTGACCTTAGGGAAAAATGGGTTAGTGGGCATACAATGTCAAGTAGAACCTAATGAACTTTTTATTAAATGATGTTACATACATAGCTAATAATATAAATAAGTCCTCAAACTAATGTAGTTCTCCCCTACATATTGGCTTGTGTGTGAATCATTCAATGTGTGTAATTCAAGTACAATAATGACCTAGCTTGTAACTTGGAAAATTAAGCTCTTGGGTTGTTCCTTTAGTAATTCAGGTCTGTAGATGTGTTAAATCTATAAATGGTAGGAAATAGGGAATCTTTTATCAATTTAGTGATTGATATAATGATTTTTTATAAATGCCTTGGTATCTTTGGTCTTATATAAGTGTGAAATGAATGAAGGTTTATCTTATATTTATACCAATCCCTTTGGAGTAATAAATCACATTAGAGAACTTAGGTTGACTATTATAGTAGTGTTTCATTTTTACTTTTAATTTAATTAATATATAAAAACTTAATGAAAATCAAGGTTTATGATGAATACCTAGAGACTAGAAGATGGTTGTGTACTACTTGAATCAAACGATCGAGGGAAATTCTTATTGTTTGGGAAGAATAAACTACACACAAATAAACAACTTGGACAAAATTAGATTAATAGATAGATGGGTGAGATGCCTAGATGGGAACTAGTCTTGATAAGTTATAAACTTCTTAAAGTGAATGTCAGCTAACTATTTTCACAATTAAGTTGATAAATAATACTTGAAATTACAATATATAAATATATGATAACAACAACAACAACAACAACAACAACAACAATAATAATAATAATAATAATAATAATAATAATAATTATTATTATTATTATTATTATTATTATTATTAAATCTTTGTTTAAGCTATCAATGTAAACAAAGTATTCATCCCAATAAGCCATAGTAGCATTCACATACTCTTATATAACATCAAGTTCATCATCAATGGATTTAAAATAGGGAGAGTAAATAATGGTACAAAGTGCTAGCTCGAAGGTTATGTCACTCTGATCATCAAAAAGGGGTTGGGATATTATAAGAAGATCAATGATATTAATGATGTCATGCACAATGCCTGATAGAGTCATATACATAAAAAGGCTATTTTAAAATTATATAAAATCAAAATTAATTAAAGATAGGGATCTAAGATTAAAGGATCATATTTAAAAAAACAAATTATAGTGAATCAATGTTGATCTTTTAGGATTTGTGTTGATTCTTAGAATTAGTGCCAATTCAAAATAAATTGGCATCGATTCTATTTTAAATTGCACTTCATTAAAATAGAGACTAAAAGGATGATAGATCATAATAAATAAATCCTAAGGGATGAATATTATATTATAAATATTGGAAAAATAGATAAAACTAAAGAAATAAATGAAAAATGAGATAAATAATATGACCACTTACCTTGAACCTCATTGTAAATAGAATAAATTCCTTCTCATTAATGCAAGCAATCTTTTAAAGGTGATGATAATGGATATAGATTTTATGAAATATAATTTCAATAGAGTGATATTAAGGGATACCTTAATTCTCCAAAAAATCTAAGCAACACTTAGAGGTTCAAAGTTTTTAGTCCCAAAGCTAAAGGTTGGCTAGGTATAATTAAATCGATGTTGATCTAGAGAATCATCACCGATCAAAGGTGAAACAATGTTGATTCACCCAAATTGGTAGATAAATATTATATTCATGATAATTTATTCTAAGCATAGGTAAAAATGGGTTTTTTTAGCATGAGGTTATTGAAGATAAGGTTATACAAGGGAAAAGTGGTTAAAAGATGGATTCCTTAGGTTGTTAATAAATTTACGCAGTTGAGAGTAGGTGGAAAGGTAATTTTTAGAATTAAATTACTGGGTCACCAAGGGTAAATATACTAAACCTTAGTATAGGGATATTTAGGTGATTAAAATAATAATAAGGGCCTCTGACACCTAAAAAATCATATATAATATAGAAACTATAGCGTCTACATTTTCCCCTTTTTGTGGAGTGATATGGAATATGTGCCATGAGATAAAAATTGAGAGAGTTCCAATTCCTAAGGTTTATGTGAAGAGGTATCCCTCATAAAAATGGGAGCTAATGTAGGATAAGGAGTGGGTGATGGGTTTGAAAAATAGAATAGTAGATGGGATGGGTAGATAAAAAATGAGATATAATAACATGGATGCATAACATGAAGTATATGTTATGAACTAATAAGATGTAAGGTAATATAGGAAAATATGTCTCAAGGCAAATCCCATAATAAAATTCCATAACTAAAAATAAGTGGGATTAAATTAAGGTAAAATAAGAGAATAATTGATAGGAATTGGCTAATTGTAGCATCTAGTGTTTTATATAATGTGTGCACTACCTATAAATAATTGTTCTCAAGAGAAAATGCACTCTTGAGACCCACTAAGGGGAGATACACAAAATAAGACATGCCTTACACAAGATGTAGGACAAATTAAGGGTATAAATTTGCAAACTTGAAATGGTATAAGACAAATAATAGGGTAGGTGTGGTGTAATATGATAAAGCTAAGGAGTAGCATTAGATGCATGCAAATTACAAATAGTGAAAAAATGGGAAAATCAACACTGATCTAAAATGAGTTGGCACTAATCCACCAAACTAATGTCAATCCAAAATAGATAGGTGTTGATCTAAAGTTGTGTATATAAGAAAATGTGACATGGAAAATGGAAAATGGGTCATTTTTTATTTGTGTAAAATGAAATGACACTTGAGAGCTTAAAATGATGATAGTGACATAAGAGAAAATGGAGGCTAATAGTGATAGATTGAGGAAATGATGATGATCATAAGATGAGGTACGTCCTACCAATGTATTAATTTTTATATTTTTTAATGTTTTTAGCTTTCTATGATTATGATACATGCTAGGATTAGGTATGATGGTGTCAAGGAATCAATGCTAATTCATATGAATCAGAGATGATTCATTGGGAATTTACATCATTTTATTAAAATAGTGTCAATCTTGATAAAATGACATTGATCTATAAGGGATTGGTCCCAATTCACATAAAAAGGGTAAAAAGGTTAGATTAAAGTCTTGGGTTTATGTTATGTAGAATTTTTAGGATAAATTAGGTTTTTATGGGGATTTTGATGATAGGAATGAACTCTACTATGGATGTGAGATCGAGTGCCACCTTTACTAGTGTGACTAGGACCAACTTAGTGATGATGATGGGGCACACATGGAGGACATAGGATGAGAAGGATTGAGCTACTATAGATACATTCACCAAGATACTAGATTTTTGTTCTCCCTAATATATTGATGGAACATGGTGATCGAGACATTCTAGATACCCACAAGAGACATGACTATCATGAAGGAGGACATAGAATTTTTTTACTTCTTATGTAGGGAGGAGATATAATACCTATGGATGAGTGGCAACATGAAGAAACACTAACATGCTAATATGGTGGAGATGATATAGATATCACTTTTTTTATTGGTGTATTTCTATTTGAGTCTCTATATGAGGATGATACAAGGAGGGGTGTCATGACAATGATTATATTTGTAATCTCCTATTATGCACTCCCAAACTTAAAAGGAGGTAGATTTTAATGGATCCTAATAGGTGTGGTCACAAATATGTTACATCATGGGATGGTGTTTGTTTAGGAATCTACCTTGCTAGTACAAGTTTATAGGGAGTTATGGGTTTGGAGACCTTAGATGATATATGGGTTAGATGTTATTGTAGTGTTGTAGTGATAGACATATGAGTATATTAGGGTCATGAAAACCATTGGTACCTTATGGATACAATGGTATGAGACTAATTATAGCATGTCCTTTCTATGATGAAAGGTATATTTAGTTTGAGACTTCACATATGGGTTTATACAGGACCTTTAGTAATACTAAGGAGTCCTAGAGGGGGTAAAAGATGGAGATATCATTTGGAGGCCCTATTTTAGATTTATTACATGGCATAGGGTAGAGGAATATCTTACAAGCATTTGAAGGGAGAGGTGGGTAATAGGGAAGAAAACAAAGAATGTAGAGTACCTCTATTTTGGGTGAGTGTGATGATAGTTTATCTCAGTGTAAGATATACCATGGGCCCCACAAATATATAGATGGCATGATATAGAGAAATATTTATTAGGGATAGACACCACAAATGTTCCTTCAAGAGATGAGGAGGAGGAAGAGGTAATAGGATCATATGTGGAAGATGCATAGTGTACTCCAACATTTCTAGCATGATGGGAAAGATAGTGGGTAGTGAGGTAGGAGAGGGTAGTGAATTTATGCTAAGAGAGAGCTGATGAGGAGATGGAGGATGGAGGAAGATATGGGAGATGAGGGGTAGAGGGGAGAGGATGGGGAGAGGAGAAGGAGAAGGAGATGTACATTACTAAACTCTTTATAGAGAGGGATATACTAAGGGCCTAGTGTATTTCCTTAAAGTCATATGTGGCTATAGCATAAGGGGCACTTACCATAGTGTAGATTGAGTAGTATACACTCCAGACTAGATTGGATACATTACAGGTGGAGTTTAACTCATTAAATATAATTCATGATCTGGTGATGGAGGCTGGGGATAATTATCAAATAAAGAGGGATAACTTATAGATGGGGGATAGGGACTCCTCAATATAGTTAGTTTTATGGGTGGTTGTGCCTATCACAAGACAATAAGGCATAAAGAGAATTGATAGGTATAGTGAGCTAGTAATAGAGAGACATTATTATGAGTAGATCATTATAGATCTACATCCATAGATTCCTCACTATGCTACTCATCTAGTTGAATAAGTTAGGTCATGAATCATGAATCATATTTATAAAATATTCAAAGTGTACATCACAAATATCCATATGCATGTCTGTGGCTCTCTAGCTAGTATAATGAATAAATAAATATAATAAATGAACTACTCTATAAAATGTATCCTAATCAGATGGATACTCCCTATGGCTCCACTAGATGAGTAATAAGAAAATTCTTTAATAAGAATTTTTTTAATATTAGATACCCAAAATTAAGGTTAAACTTAAAATCCTTTTGCTACAATCCATGTACACTGATCAATGTGGGAAGTTTACTAAATTAAAGAAAGCTGATCAATAAAGGATGCTTACTTGGGGTATTTTATGCATGATAGCCATCTTTCAAGAGAGTGATCTATATTTTGAGATATGATTTTTATAGTAGATATCCTTCGAGGGATAGTATACACTTTTTGATATATATATATAGCTTTTGTAGATTTTATAGTTGTCTTTCAAGGGATTAGACTATTATTTTGCTTATTTTATAGATTCTTTAATTTTATTTTTATGGTACATGTATTATTTATTTAAATATTGGTCTTAGGTATCCTAAGATATTTTTTCTAAACTTTTTTACATACGATAATGCACTTACTCTCAAAATGAATTAGTGATAAGGAGGGATTTCAAGGAATAAGGAGTTGGATATCCTTCCCATTATAGGTAGAGCTTATCCATTTAGAGAATGTTATAAATAAACATAGGTTATTTATATTCAAGGTTAAAAATTAGAAATGCTATCAGATAACCATGTCTCTATATATCATTATTTGGTATAATAAAAAATAGGGATATGGTTTCATTGAAGCAAACCAAAAGGAAAGAAACTAGGTATACCAAGGTGATTAAGACTTTATTAAAAATAGAAAGGAAATAAATGCAATGCATTAAGAGGTCATCATTATGATTTTACATCAAAAAAATCCAAGTGATATGCCTCAAATACGTACTTATGGGTGATAATACATGGTCTAAGCCAATTTAGAGTAAATTTCCCCTTTTGATTTTTTCCATATTAGTGACATTTTGATTTTCTTTTAAGAAAAGGTTTCCAATATTAAATTCACATTATTTTAGATGTTTATTTATAGGTTCACTTTATTCATTCCTTATATACATAGAGATGGTCAAGGGTAGCTAATTGATACTCATCCAAGAAATCAAGTTGGGATAATCATTCCTAATGAAAGTCATCCTCATAAATAATATCTTTAAGGGAGATACAAAGAGAAGGAATATAAACATCAAGAGGAAGTAAAAATTTGGTACCATAGACTAGGGAGAAATAAGTAGCTCTTTTATGGGTTTGAAAACTAGTTCAATAAGCCCATAATGCAAAGGGAACATGAAGATTCCAGTTATTTCATGCTTCAATAACAACTTTAGTTAAGATTTTAATAAGCATTTTATTGTATGCCTCAGCATTTCTATTGGCATGAGGATAGTAAGGAAAGGATAATCTTAGATTAATGCTAAAATAATCAAAAATCTCTTGAAACTTTTTATTTTTAAAGTATTTTCCATTATCTATGATGATCTTATGATGAACACCAAAATGACAAATAATATGTTGACTACTGAATTCAACAATATTATCTACTTTGGTTGATATAAGGGGGTTAACCTCCACTGACTTAGTCAAGTATTTAGTGGAAGTAATGATAAATCCATGACATTGGCAATATTTAAGATTGATCTGACCTATAATATCAAGCCCCCATTAGGAAAAAGGTTAAAAGTCTTTTGCTACCTATAACACTTGACAAGAGACATATGATATGTTAGTGTACTACTAACACCTTATGTATTTATTAACATAATCAAAATAATCCTAATTTAAAGTGGGCTAATAATAGCCCAAGTGTAACATTTTCCTAACATTGGTGCAACCACTAAAATGTCCACCACACAAACTATCATGAGCTTCTTTGATAATGAGGGTAGCTTCATGATTTTGAAGATAATGAAGAAGGATACCATCAAAACCAATATTATAGATAACACCCCCTAGTATGAAAAAATGTGTGACATGATGATGGAAATATCACTTTCCATTTATAGATAGATCTAGAGGAATAATCCCTTATGATAGCTAATCAAATATCTTCATGTACCATAGATCTAATGGATTTTCCTCCACACTGTGGATGGAAGGAAGAATAATTTTGGTAAAATACGGTTGATTAATCTTATGGATGAGGATAAATAAATTATCTTATTGAGACAAATATGGGATAAAGGAGGCCAAGGAAGCCATAATATCCATAAACTTGTAAGTTGACCAAGGATAATATTTCTAAAGGGCATCACTCTTACATTGATATTTACCCTTAATTTAATTTACCACAAGCTAGGAATCACTATAGACATTAAATGTTTTAATACCTAAGGCTAAAGTGGTTTGGAGACCTGTGATTAAAGACTCATATTCGATCATGTTATTAGTGAAGTCAAAATCAAGTTTAAAAGATAGGGATATAGGTATCCCCTCAAGAGGTATTAGGATAATTCTATATCCCCCACCATGCTAACACTTTGATCCATAAAATAATATAGTCCTTTGATATTGTATATCCACTTGATATGTAGAGGCTATGGATTTATCTATCAATTCATAATTAACTGGTTGATTATTACCAAGAGGTGCCTCATCATGATGATCAAAAATTATTAGACATTTAACTAATTTTAGATGGATAAAATCAAGATCAAATTTTAACAAAACCATGAGCCATTTTTTAATTTTTTGATTCTAATAAAGATTTGAATGCATAAATTGTATGGGATTGGTGTTTGTGACCACATAAATCTTGTGATTGAGTAAATAATGTAAAATATTGGAAGATAAAAATACTAGATCTAGACATTACTTTTCCATGTGAGAATATCATTTCTTATAATAAACAAGTGTGAAAATGATATATTAAACTTCCTTCTCTTTATGTTTCTCATCATGATGGGAAATCATGGCTCCAAAGGAATGATCCATAGTAAAAATATACAAGAAAAAATGTTGTCATTATTTTGAGGGAATGATAACTAGTGGTGAAATAAGGTACCTCTTTAGATCATCAAAGGCCTCCTAACAATCAAAATCCCAATTAAAATGTATATCCTTCCTTAGGAGGTGAAGTAATGGTTGACATCGATTAGATAGCTGAGATATAAAATAATGGATAGACTATAATTTACCCTATAAACTATAGAGATACTTAAGATTAGATGGGGATGGCATTTCTAAGATGGATTTGATCTTAACAAGGTCAAATTTTATCCCTTTAATGGAGATAATAAATCCTAAAATCTTACCTATTAATAATCTAAAAATTCATTTCTTAGAATTTAGATATACATGAAATTGGATTAAGTGAGCAAAAATTAATTTTAGGACCGAAAGATGGTATTTTTGTAACTTTAATTTACCAAGGAGATTATCCGCATAGTCCTCAACAATTTTATGTATGATATCATGCAAGATATAAGACATGGATTTTTGATAGGTGGTTCCTACATTCTTTATGCTAAAAGGCATAAATTAATAGTAGAAGGTCCACTAAGGAGAAATAAATGAAGTCTTATGCTAGTCTTATGGTGTGATAAGGATCTGATTATATCCATAAAAAACATCCATAATTGAAAACATTTCATTCCCAACTATTAAATTAACTAATTGGTAAATATTAGAGAGGGGGAAATCATCCTTAGGACAAGCGAGATTAAGATTGCATAAGTCAGTGCAAAGGTGTAGTCCCCCTATGGGATTTGTGACAAGAATGATATTAGATACCCATTGAGGGTAGTCAATAGGATGGATAAAATTAATGGATAAGATATGATACAACTCTTCCTTGACTAAGAGTATAATGCGAGGGTGCATTTTTCAATGCTTTTACTTTACAGGTTTGGTGTCAAAGAATGTAACAATGTTATGGATGACAATAACTAGGTCGATACCAAGTATGTTACTATAGGACCAAATGAATTCTTCACTATGATCTATTAGAAACCTTGTGAAATCCAGGTGCTCATAAGGATTTAAATATTTGTTGACCATATCTATTTATGGAATCTCATGAGATCCTATATTAATATCAATGGTATCCTCATCTAATGGATTAGAGGTTTTAGATGGAATATATTAGTGTAAATGGGAGTTTTCCATATGCCTACATGAGTTAAGATCAGCTCATCATCTTGGCACTCAAGAATAAGGATGGTGGAAAAATCCTACCCTATCATGTTTGGGTAGGATAGAGGAATGGTTTTAACCTCCCCATCATGGTGATAGATGAGAGGTTATATAGTAATGGCATTGACTAAAAAAACGTTTGGGATAATGGATATGATGTCATATATCAAATAAGGGGTGATAAATGGTAAGGATGACATGTCTTCTTCAAGAATAGGAAGGAGAGTAACCTCCAGATTAGTTTTGGGATTTTTGTTAAAATTGAGGCCATGTTTTTCATGTGGTTTCCTAAAATCTCCTAACATAACCTCATATGGGATTTGTTGAAAGTTTCCTATGCTAAAACCCTTCTAAGCACACCATTATAGGTATGTATTTGAAAAGTGTGGCTTATCAAGGAATGAAAAGTTTGAGATAAATGGTTTGTCATGTGTTTGGTTAGAAAGGCTTGAAGAAGGCTGATCAATTCCATATCATAATATTTGATACAAGAATTATCATACTAGAGGATGCTGAATTAGATGATGATGAGGTAATGATTTATAATTGAATTAAGACATCATTTGGTCAAAAGGTGAAGTTATAAGTTTTAAATGGATACGGATTGGCCAAGACATTATGGATTTTGCCTTCATGTTCAAATTTAATACATTGGTGAAAGGTGAAGGGGATAAAATGCATAACATGTATCCATAGATTCCCTAAAAGGATTTTGTATAAAAATTTGAATTCTATTACATAAAATAATTTAGGTAGAACATGCACACCTACTTGAATGTTAAATACTACCATTATTAAAATAGGGGTGAAAGTATCATTAAATGCTCTTAAAATGGTGAGGGATTAGGAAAAAACAATTATAGACAACTTTAGTTGTCTAAAAGCATGAGAGGAGATGATATTTATACTTGCACCATTATCAATCATTACTCATTTGGTTCTAGTCTAGTCAATTTAAGAAATAATAAATAGTGGGGGATCTTAGTCATTAGGCTATAAGGGTGATATGTCTAAATCATGAAATGTTATAGATAATCAATTTTAAAGAAAGGAAATAAAATTTGATAGAGGTTGGGGTTCATCAACTTATATCTCAGTGGCCTACAAAACTTATATCATAGCCTCATGATGTTTTGGAGAATTTTAGACAAGTTCATATAGATACATCTTGACTGGGAGATGATGAAGTTAATTTATAATAGATATTTGTATTATCTTTAAAGCATTATTTTTTTTCCACTTTCCCTAAAATAGAAATTTTAGGTTTTGTAATAGGTGTTATAGGACTATTAGTGGTACGAGTTGGTGTTTTTTCAATAGTCACTAGCTTTATCATTATTGTGGGTCTTGTGACCCTAGGTTTGGGATTACATAGCTATGTGAACTATGCTTATCTGAAATAAAGGGAGATTTTTTTTTATACTCATTTATATCTAGAGGATTTAGTAGGGGTTGATATTGAGCTATATCAAAAAATTTATCTATATTTACATCTTGTTATGACCTATTTGTAGTATATTACTTTTTGAAGTGTATGTGAGCCTATTGGTTTGACTATGTGGATGATCATGATCTATCTATCCCATTAAAATATCATCTTATTATAATAAGTTTTGGACCACAAATTTTAGTGCATTACAACTTTATGTATCATGACCTACTATTCGATGATACTTGTATTTCTTATTTTCTCTATACCACATTATTTTTTAAATATGAGGTTTAATGGGATTTATTGGTGGTAGAGTAACAAAGGAGGCCTGAAGAAGCTAATTAAGGATCTTAGAATAAGACCCCTTTAATGAATCTTGACTAGGTTTTCCAATCCTTTAAGGCATTGGTAGGGAAGAGGTATGTGACTTCCAACCTTGACCTTTTGAACTAGTTGTTTGAACATTCCATATAACAGGTAATTTGTGCTTAAGATAAGCCCTTACACCTAAACCTTGTAGATAGTATAGGTTTAAATAGTTATGTATTAACATTATCATGGTGGGAATATCCCTTTGTGATGATACATGTTCTTTAGTACAGGATTATATAATGGTGGCTTTCAATCTTACTAAAGGATGGGGTCCTAATATAGATGTTTTTGTTCAAATAGGAAGTAGTAGTGCCTTTATTTTTTACATATAATCAAGGCTATTGGGGATATCCTCTTTAGGAGTTTAATCCTAATGGAAGGATACTACAAAGATTTTACTCTAGGGACCTTGATTTTTTTTTGTTTTTTTTTGATATCTATAGATTTTCCCTTGATTTCTCTAAGATTTAGATCTTCTTAAGTAATGGGGAGAACTGGTCTTGAGATAGTTTGAGGTACTGTGACAATTTCCTCAAGGGGTAGTAAGCTAGAGGGGATGGGTATGCTAGATGTATGTATTGAGATGACAAAAAGAATAGTATGCATATTTTATGGAATGTCTAAGGAAGCCTTTTATTTGATAATATTTCCCTCTTTTATTTCTATTTGATCTTCTCACATGTTTTGAAATACTATTTCCTCAATTGGATCCCAAATAATGAGATCCAAAAATCTTGAGTGAGTTTTTGGGATAACTTCACTTAGTTGAGATGGTTTAAAGGTGTCTCCTATAAGGAGATCAAGAATAGAATTACTAAAAACTTATTTAGGTAGATGTTGATCATTGTTTGTACTAATTACATGAGTTTAGTGATTTGAGGTGGATCTCAAATTAGCCTACATAAAATTAGACATGGAAACCTAGTTAGGGAATGGATGCCTAAAGATGTCTATAGACTAATTAGGGGGCATTTTAGGGTTATCTAGTTGTATATCCCCTTGATTAATAAGGTTTTATACTAGACCCTTGAAATAGTAACACCTATTGATGTCATGACCTATTACATGATGGAAGTTACAAAAGTCATTTTCCTTAAACCAACTAGGCTTAGGGAAATAATCATCAAGAAATATTACTAGAAGAAGTTCAATGAGAGATGCCTTTAAGATATTCTCTAATATAGACATGTAAGGTTCCTTTCAAGGTGTATACTATCATGAAACAAAATGTGTTATTGGTTTTTGTGGTTGTGCCTAAGAGGTAGAGGGCCCAAATGGACTTTTTGCTTGTAGTGTTGCTGATTTTATAACTATAAAATTAGCATATCATTTGGTTTTATTATTGTTAGTCCCATTAGAGGGATAAAGTTTGAAGTCTTTAGTACACAATTTCACTTTCCCTTCTTTCAAGGCTCTAATTTCTAATTTTTTATCCATCAAAAATGCATCATAAAATGTTTTGAAGGATTGTACCCATAATGTAGATGAGATATGTTTAACACATGTTATTACAAATATTTTAATTAGTTTAGATTATGGAAGGGTAAAGGTGAGTTTTTTTATGTGACTCCTCCATCTAGCCATAAAATTAGTGATAGATTCATCATCAAACTATCGAATAGCATAAATATCAATGATAGTTACTTTTATTATGATGCTGATAGAAATGTGCTCTAAGAATATTTAGACTAGCTACCCAAAAGAAAATGGGGAATGCTTAGGGATCAAGGTATACTAGTCTAAAGTAGGTCTAGATACTGACATGTAAAAGGTATTAAGTATAAGTACATCATTTCCAGCTATAAGATAACAAGTATACCTTAACACTTGAAGTTGTTGATTTGAATCCTCCTTTTTTAAAAACTTGGTAAACTTCAAAAGTTCTAATTGTGGAGGGTAAGGTCTAATGGAGATAATTGGATTAATAGGTTTTTTATATATTTTCTTATAAGTGAGAATATTTTTTCCCCAGAGGTATAGGCTTATAAATTATCCATACTATTCATAAAGACACTCATAAGGTCTAGTTGGGTATTGTATTTAGGAATAATTCTGAAAGCATTCTATTTTGGGCATTGATAAGTGGGAAGTTGAGTGGAAAAGGATGGGGATAAAGGATAAGAAATTAAGGTGGACATCATTGGTTAGGATGCCACCATATACTATGGGGATTATGATGGGATATAGGTAGTACCAATATCTTACATAGCTGATATGTATTGGGTAGTCAAGGGGATATATTATTGAGGAGGTTGACATACATGGGGTTGTTGTAAAGGCTAAGTTTGATGATTCAAAGATACATTAGTTTGGATAGGTGGAAGAGTTGGTGGGATTAAGATGACTAAGTTCTAAATAATCATGGTAAGAGGAATATTAGATGTAGGTTGAGGTACAATGACATTATGAGCTCGGTTACTGGTTGGGGATGGACCGCTCAATGTCACCAGAAGTGGGTTTCTTAAAGGTTACATAGTGTTAGTGTCAGAACATGTTAAGGGAGGATTTTTATAGGAAGATACAATAGTGGTGGTAAAATCTTCACCTTACTCTAAATTCATGCAATAAGTATTCTAAGAAAATTGTGTATGTGGGGAAAGTGGGATGCATATAACTTCAGATCTAAGGTAATGGTTAAGCATGATTAGATTACTATCCAATATGGTGGTAAATTTAGGATTGACCTAAGTATAATACTGGGGAATACCTTCCCATGTGGACTTAGGGGAATTAGGAAGACTAAGACAATTCTCCATAGATGAGGATGAAGCTAGGGGTCCAATTTGATTTAACGATTGCTATCATGTCAACAACATGTAGGGATAAAGGAAAACGTAAGAAATAAAAACAAAAAGCACACAAAATTATTTTTGATTATCTAATATTTAGTAAAAAATAAAGGAACACATGTTAAAGGCATACCTAAAAATATTTTAATTTTTAACTTTAAAGTTTGATAAGAGAAAATAAAGGTTACTGAGGGTCCTAATAAATGACAATATAGAGATAGTTTTAGGTTTGTTTAGGCTCAAAAATATCTCTATACTAGAATCAATATTTGGACTAGTATTAGGTCCTACCCCCTCACTTCACACACTATAACATAAGGGTGTTGGGTTCTTATCTAGTATATATAAAATAACCAATTTTTATACTCAGTCAACGTATCGAGTTCGTTCTCCCTTTGGTGATGAAATCTAAGTAGGAAGTTGAGAAGAAGGTTACTGCTAGGTGATAAAATCCTAGTATATTCCCTTATGTCACTTTTTGATGAATTTATTATGTAATTGGTTTGGTGTGTGTGTGAAATAAGTTATTTATATCATAAATTAACCCACCCAAGATATTTTATATGAATTGCACAAGCAAGAAAAAATGGATGCAGTTATTTTTAAATTTTAGAAAGGAAATGAAAAACAAATTTGGATTTTATTTTGAAATGAAGATAAAAAGAAAAAGAAAAGGAGATAAATATGGATAAATTCATAAGGAATTCTTATAATAAAAATGGGACCTTAGGGGTCCCATTGTGTGTGCTAGAATGTTATAGTATTTTTTAATTTTCCTTTTAATTTAATTAACTTACTAAAATCTTAATGAAACTCAAGTTTATGATGAATAATTGGAGATTAGAAGATTGTTTTTCACTTCTTGAATCTATAATCTGAGGGATCTTCTATTTGGTTGGGAAGAATAATTTGCACACAAATAAACAACTTGGAAAATAATAGATTAATAGATAGATGGGTGAGTTGCCTGGCTAGGAACCAATTTTAGGAAGCTGTGAACTTCTTCAAGTAGATGCCAGCTCACTATTTTCCTAATTAAGTGGATAAACAATAATTGAAATTAAAACATATAAATATATTATAACAATAGTGATTCTAATTTAATATTCATTTAAGTTATCAATGTAAACCAAGTATTTATCATAATAAGTCATAGTAGCATTCATATCCTCTTGTATAACATTATAGTACCCAACACCCCCATTTTTCCATGAGTTTTAGATCCACAACATAATGGAGTTTGCATGAGTTTTATTTTAATGATTTATTTGGAGATATTTTACCCTTCACACTTTCCCTTTAGGACTATTTTCCTAGGCCCTTTTTTCCCTTTGATCCAATTCCTTTAGACATTTTATCTAGAACAAATCATTTGATAGATTTCTTTTAGTCCACCAATCCTAACCTTCAACCTTTTTGAGATTTCCATTTATCCTTATAAATTTATAATTTTTGGACTTTGTTTTGGGTCCTTTTCTTAATTAAAATGACCCATAGGAACTTTTTTCATCGAACATTTTTTCCAATGCAAAAGGCCCAAAATAATTCCCTATAGATATCTTGCCAATACAATTTTGTTGAAACAATTATCCTAAAGGCTGATACCATTTAGTCTTTGTGCAACCAACCCTTTAAGATTTTTATCCCAGGCCTTATCCCCATTGAAAATTTACCCTATGAATTATAACCTTAGGGAACTTTTGCCTTGAAGTAGATCTTTTGAACCTTTTTGCACCTACCCTTTGGGACTTTTATCCTAGGTCCTTTTCCCTCCAAAACTTAATATTATGATAATTTTCATGGGAATATTTTCCCTTCGACCTTTTAAAAGTGTCTTTCACCCTTTACAAAGTATGTCATTTAGGACTTTTTTTCCTAGATGAAATGCCTTATGAAGTAGACTCTTCAGATTTTTACCCAATAAAAATATCCCTTTGGGACTTTTGAAAGTGACCCTTTAAGATAATTGATTCAAATATTTTACCCAAATAAGTAAGTATTTAGGGAAATTATTGTATACATTTTGTCTATCATAATTTCCCTAAAGGAATTAGTCTATGGACATTTTTCCAAAACATTTTTCCTGATGAATGCCTTATTATGAAGAACACTACTAGCTCTTACAATACTCAATTTAATAAAAGGTGATTATACTTCCATTAATAGTATGAACCCCACCAACTTGAACTAACAAAGTTTTAATGATGTAAGAATTATAAGAAAAGTGAATATTTGGAATTCATGTCACATGAACTACTATTCAATGCAAAATTCTATATATTGAATGTGCAACCATTGAAGCCTTCATGACTTTATAAAAAAAATTGATTCAAAGTATCCTACTATCCTATGCATATAATAACACTAGATACTCCCTACAAAGATAATTGTGAATAAAAAATGATCAAGCTAGAGTGAAATTGCGAATA
>JARHVA010008215.1:0-112500 GCA_037957365.1 Torreya grandis
TCATGGAGGGGTTGTGATGGCCTAGGTAAAGTTAGTAACATGATTTTGGGTTATTTAAATTTTTAAAGAGATATGGAGAAATAATATAGTGTCTTAAGAAAGGAGGCCTAATTGAGGCCTAATTTAAGAGAGAGAAAGGTAGAATAAATGGAATTCCGCTTAGAGTCAAGTGATGAAATTTGACACATAATTGTAAGGACATAATGGGTCATATAATATGCCCTCAATTTTTCAATACCATATGTAAAAATATTTTTGGATACTTTATAGTCCTAGTCATAGAAATGGGTTAACCTAATGCCTTAAGTCCTAGTCTATCCTTAGTCTCATAATTGTATCTTATCCTTGTGAGTTTTGAGGGTTGTTCAAATAGTCTATGGTCTTGTCATTCTAAAAATTTGCCTTGATATTTGTATACCTCACTTCCAGATTGATTCATGTTTTATCATGAAGATAAAACATGTTTGGATGGTCCTTGATCATTTTGATGGAGTCTCAGTAATCAAAACATGCCATGGTGAAAGAATTTGGATAAGTTAGTCTAGTGAAAATTCATGAACACCCTTTATTTGTATAACAACATGAGTATCTTGGAAGGTCTTAGTTTGGTGCTAGGAGATATTGAGAGGCAACCTAATGTCTCTCTAGTGAGAGAGAATTTAAAGGCTTAAAAATCAATCAACAATTTTGGCAATAGTTTTGAAGACTTGCCATGGAATATAAGATGCTTAAAATATGCTCTAAAGATGTTATGACGATGATCTGAAGATGCTATGAGGATGCTCTGAAGATGCTACAAGGATGCTTTGAAGATGATACAAGGATGCTCTAAATATGCAAGTGATATAGATAGGTTTAATTTATAAACCTAAAATTATTCAAATAAATGTCTCATTCACTTCAAGGTGCCAATAATGATAGGTCACTCCTTTTCTTTGAGTCCAACCTAGAGGTTGTAGTCATTACACAAGAGAAGTCTTAGTTACTAGCTTATGCAATGAATAAACTAGGATACAGTGAGATGAATGGCATATTGATTAGAAATTTTAAGACTTTACAATGTTTATTTTAAGGTGATAAATGTGCCTATTATTTTTTAAAGACACTATGATCATCTCTCAAGGGTTATGTACATAGAATAATGTTAAGAAGTTAGTTAACCTAGTGTGTTCTCACAAGCATCATATGAAGATCTCTTTATTAAGGTTGTAGTTATAAAAATAGATGAAAATGATGAATATGCTCTCAAGATTGATATAATAACACTAAACATAGCAATAAATGGTATTCAATCATGGAAAATGTTGAGAAAATGGTTTCAAACTGTATACATATCCATAAGTTTGAGGGCTAGTTTGGAGAAGGTTTGAAGGGTTAAAGATTCTAGATAGGTGGATCTAACATCCAAATTTAGTATAGAGGGTAATTATGACCATAATTTAGGTTTTAATGACATATATTATTCAAATATAATAAGATAAACATCCATGTTTTTGTTACATACCTTAGGCACTCTCTAAGTTTTTCACACAGGTAGCTATTAACAATTTTGGAGAAAGTTGTGACTTGGGAGCATCTACAAGAGTAGATAAGTTATCATTTTTGGTATGTATGATAATTGTGAGTAGATAAAATATTTATATTCCATAATTATTGAATAATTACCAATATATTCATCCTCTATTTTGTTACAGATCTCTTGTAGTCATAAACAGTCATTCACTCAAGTAACCCACTAGCTAGTTTTGAGAAAAATACATCATAATGCCTCTATAGGCATGATCCATATATTAAACTTGATAAAAGTTATTTTAATGAGTTTTTACAAGTTACCATTGCTTTATTTAGGTCACATAATAGTTTAATCATATATTGTTTTTATCATAGGCCTATGTTTGTCTGTTGATAGTCAACATAGAGCTAAGCAAGCTTCTTGGAGGGCTATAAGGTATGATAGATGGTTTTAACCTAATGTGAGGTTTTTAAGGAAATTTATGGTGATTTATAGACATCCAAAACCTGGTTAGAGTAATAAAATTAATAATTTCAAGGCAAAATGTGGACAATGGAAAATTTGCAAGATTCAAGATTTTGGCATGCAAGTGGGGACAATCAGAAATAATATTTTTGAGGCACTTAAATGATTTCTTAGTGTGCAACAGTGTTAAATATATGGTTATTTTTACTTTTCATGGTTAATAATTGAAAAAAGATGATTTTAATTATTTTATGGATCTCTATTTGTCATAATTAAAAAAATTAAGTATTTAGAACTCGTAAAACTCAATAAATGACAAAACGTAGATGTACACATACTTAGAAATTTGACAAAGCAGGTTGAGGCAACCCCAAAAGATGCATTTTTTGAGTTATACTCAATAAAATGAGTTTAAATTTGACATAGAGGTATTTTTTGGTGTCCTTTAAATTTTAAATTACTCTCATTCGACTACTATACTTCAATGGAAAAAACCAAGTTTTCATATCTCTATTAATGGAATCCATACTCAAAACCAAGTTTAAAAGAGCCTATAGTAGAAGTCAAAAGGAGCATTTATGTATGTAAAAGTGATTATTATTTTGTATAAGATCCACCAAAATGTTTTTAGTGTGTTTTAAAAGGCAATGAATACTCCAAGTGCTTCAAATTATCAAAGAGACCCTCAAAGGAGCAAATATTAATTAGAAGCCTAGTTCAACTATCTGATCATTCAAGCAATGGATATGAGCAAAAGGTTGAAAGAAAATAAAATTGGCCTAATTATATTGAAAATATAATATTATATTATGAAAAAATGTGGCATGGTATCATTTACTGACCATCTCCAAATATTGGTAACTATCCTCTAGGTGAACATGCCCAAAATGAAGGCCATTATGATAGGTTAGAGGTAGTTTCAAAGACCATTCTGCATGCACATTAAAATGAGGCTGCCTAATTCCTCTTAAATGTGAATACATACCCCAATTGCATTGAATAACTACCATTTATGGCAATCTTAGGCTATTACAAGCATTTTAAGGCCTAAGTAAAGTCAAATGAGGGAGTTAAAACCTCCATTTCCCCCCAAAACACTAAAGTAGAACCCATTAAATGCATGGAAATACATGAGGAGGAGGAATAAGATTTTTTAACTACCTTACACCATATTAGACTCATTCATGGCATCTCCCATGTCTAGAATAATCCTTCTTTTCCTTAATTTTTTTTATTTAAGTAGGCATTGAGCTCTTGTTTTTGCATCCGTCGATTGGGTGTAGAAAAACTCTACCAAAATCGCCTTGTAACTATTTTGAATCAATTGAAGACATTTTCAGACTTCTTGTTGAATGTTAGTGTGGTCTATGGAAGTTGATTTATATAACATATGCATCAAGTTGTCATCTATAGGTCCTTCCATATACCTAGCATTAGGTTGTTAGTCTATTTCAAGTTGTATGAAGTGTTAACAAATAAGAATACTATTGAAGTGTCACAAGTCACTAGTATTTTGTGTATATATAGGATTAGTCATTAAATTTGTATAATCCTATTCAATCTCCATATGAAATATTCATGCTTAGAACACCATCAAAAGTTTTGATCAGTCATTATCTCCATTAGGTTCATTAGTAGGTTTTAGATCATATAGTTAATATTGGATCTATAATAAATTGGTGCATCAAAACTTATATTAGGTTCTTTCATTGGTTTCATATATCTTTCCCTTTTTATTCTCATACGTTTATGTATTAGAGAGAGCAATGAATTAAGAAATTACGAGAGCTAGCCCCATAAAATCTAAAGGGTTAACCTGCATATTAGATAACCCACAGTCTATAGTTAATTCCAATGTTGGAATAAGTTTTGAGGTAGGACATGAACAATATTTTCCTCTTCAAGGGTGAAATCTAAATAACCAACTCCCTACATATGGTGGTTTACAATTTTTAGGGCTATAAGGAAACTAGGCCTAGTGAGGGCTTAAGGTTAAAAATGAGTTATTAGGAGTTATTTCAATAACTAAAATGGTTTTTTTTATGATTTATAAATTATAATAAGACCATGAATTGATATAATATCACTATAAGAAGATGCACTTGAGTTTTGGGCCACTTGGACCAAGCTAGGCATGGGAAATAAAGAGTTTCAAGACACCTAAGCACATGAATGATGAAATGTCAAATCAAAGTAGTTTATTAAGGAAATTCATATGTAAAATGAGTTATATAATATTATTTCATGGTGAATTCATGATTTTAAAAATCCATTTTTCACTCCTTTCATGAAAAGAAGTTCAATTTTTAGGAAGATAGTCAAGGTGTCAAGCCGAGTTCTAACCCCTACACCACATGGAGGATTAAAACATATTTAGTAGTGAGACACATGTATTTTTAGGCATTTTTTTACTTTACCATAACTCCATTTATTTTTT
Source organism: Torreya grandis (assembly GCA_037957365.1). Taxonomy (NCBI): domain Eukaryota; kingdom Viridiplantae; phylum Streptophyta; class Pinopsida; order Cupressales; family Taxaceae; genus Torreya; species Torreya grandis. The sequence continues at coordinate 4,416 of JARHVA010008215.1, forward strand.
TAACTCATTAATACACTTTTCAATTCCCTACTACTATGCCCCCCCCTCTCTCTCTCTTCACACTTCTCTATATAATCAAAACTTTTGGCTAAGTTTGTAGAATCCACACATGGTATCAAAAAGCCCTGATGGTTTATGTAATATTATTTCATTTAATATAATGTTTCAAGCTATTTTTAATTTCTAAAATTCTTTTCTAAGTGTGTGAAATAATTCATAGTTGAATGACAAGTGATTATCATCTATCTTTCTGTTCATCTTACTCTTTCATGTTTTTTTCCAAGTAGTCTACTCTATAACAGGTCACATGAGGTTGTGTTTAGTGTATTTATATTTATGTAAGTGTAGGAAAGGGTAATAGTGTCTAAAACTAGACCTTTAATTCATTCACCTTGAGAAGTACATAGCATATCACCTTCATGTTTGAAATACTTATGTTAGAAAAACCTTGATGCTAAAGTCATTTTTTTGAATCATCTTTCATAGTGAAAGTATATGGTGGTATTTTGGAGATTAATTTTTTGAATCATCTCATTATATTAGATTTATTTCATATCTTCTCTAACCCTTTTCTTCCCAAGCAAGCTAGTAGTGTAGGTGATGATTTCAATAAACATATCGAGAAAGCTAGCCCTTCAATCTAGAGGTTTACCCCTGCTATAGATAACCCATAGGTCTAAGGGAAATCCCATGTTACACTCAATTTGTATTAGGCATCAACTACCTCTCCAAGAGTGAAAATTTGAGTGACAAAATTTTTATCATGCTCGATTAGACCATTATCTCAAGCACTTCTTGTCAAGGTGAATGCTAATCTTAATAACAACACAACTACATAAGTGTTTTGTACTCAACACTTGATGACTCCACTAAAGGTATGACATCTATTTTCATACCAATTTTCTATTTATTGTATTTATGTTTCATGGTCCTTACTATTTTAGATTTTAGTAGAGGTTATCATCTTACAAATCCACTCCCTCATCCTGAACTTCCTCTTGAAGTTCAATATCATGAGCCTATCTTGACACTTGAAGAGCCTAAAGAACAATAAGACTTTAAAAGTCAAGAATAATAAGAGACTGAAGAAGGTTTTAAAGGAAACATGCTTTCTCAGCCTTTAATATTCAAAATCCCATAAACCTTAATGCTTATGATGATATACCTCACAATGCCTCTAAGAGTTTTCCCACTTTCAATGGTGAAGGTCCTATCACCCTAATGAGCATATTAAAGACATATCCATCATCTACAATTTCCACATAGAATTTAACATAGTTGTTATATTTCTTTCCATTTATCTTAGGTTAAAATCCCTTGAATGGTATAGAATATTGTCTGGAGGATACATCACTACTTAGGATGAGTTTGGGGAGTTGTTGACTCAAGTATTGAGGACAAGAGTGATCACAGATCACTGATTCATTAATTGAATGTCATTCAAAAAGGTCTCAAGGAATCCATGCATGAATTCAATGAAAGGTTCCAAAGGACCATGTAAAAGGCTTCCAACTCTCATGAGACCCCCTATAAGTTTTATTTTCCAAACCTATCTCATAGCTATTATGACTGATATAGATGTCATGTTATAGTCCATATATGGATATAATTTACTTGAGGGCCTATGATATAGTCATTAGAGCTAATAATGGTTTGATTAAAGCCATTAAAATCCCTCAAAATTTATCTATTCCCATCCTACCTAAAATATTTTCTACTCCTCCATTTAAATCTATAAGAAATAAGGTTAAAGTTGTCCCAAAGAAACTAGATGATGCCATTGATTGAAAAGCAAGATGTAAGGCCCTAAAATCTTAAATTAGGAAACCAAATAAAATAATTTAGAGCTCAGAAAAACCCATAATATTACTCTCCTCAATAAAATATATTTCCACGTCATCATAATAGTCAAGGGAAGGGACAAGGTTAGCCTAATTTCAATAGGCCACCAAATTTCTATGATCAAATTTCTTTCTCCTACCATAAGAGCTATAGTTCTAGTCCATAGTAACTTGGTTTAAGGATAATAATGGTAGACTCAAGGATATTAAATTAATGTGAATGATGGTGAAGTAAAATATTTTTGTAGCTCAAGGAGGTACTAATCTTGATTTTGTAATAGAAGATGAGAGCTTTATGTAAGTATAATCAAATGGAAAATGTGTTAGTCAAGGAGTGAGCCTTAAACACTTTCAAATAATGGACAGATTTGTCTAAAACCAAATAAAGTTAATTAAATCCAACACAAGGTCAGAGATAATATATTTTATATATGTTTAATAAGTGGATAAAACTCCAAACAACCCTCCTTTAAGGCAAAAAGGTGTGAATGCAAATGCAACAGCCTCTACAATTCTTGAACCTCTTTAAAATCATAACTTGGGAAAAGTGAACTCAAGATAATTTATTGCCTCAAGATAGGGGGTAATTAATTTCCTCTTAGGATGAAATAAAAGGTTATTTTATCTCATTTTAATATCATTTACTCTTTTAAGAACATAAATACTAGTATATCTCTTTGAGAAGTACTCCACATGCCAAATCAAGATTTACTCTAAGAGCAGCTATTACAACTCCATATCAATCCTCAAACCTCAAGATATGATGGTGTAGCCATAAAAAATTCACCTAATCCTATTTTTTATCCCTCCAAAAAATATGAAAATCCCCCACATTTATATCTTACCCTAAGTATGGGAGACAATCTAGTTCATAATTACATTGTGGATAGTGGGACAAGCACTTCAGTCTTACCCAAACTAGTTGTCGACAAGTTGGGATTGAAATATTATCCATATAGAAAAGGAGTATTTTATATTGATGTAACACCATCCAAGTGAATAGTTATCATCAAAAAATTTGTAGTTTTCTTGCATGACTTCCTAAGTTTCCCAATTATATAAGACAAAGTGGTGATAGATCTGCCTGCACACTTTACTATTTGTCTATCAAGAGATTTCACTGCCAAGATATGAGGGTATGTTTCTATTTATTGGTCCTCATTAGATTAATAACAAGGTATGTAGTTATTTTTACAATAATAACAGAGCCACTGTCCAATTTCCACATTGAACCATATGTGAAGGCTAGTTCTAATTTGAATTGTATTGTCTATGAGCAATAAGAACATGTTATAAATGATGGAATATCTTCCAAAATTAAAGGTATTTATAATATATTCCTAGATGAAATATGGTGATAATATATATGATTATGATACTTATGCTTTTGTTTAATAGATAACCATTGGCACATACATCATTAATGATGAGGGTGATGAACATTCTGAGGTAAGTCTTGATGGTTCTTTTCAACAAGCTACATGAGGTAACAACTATATTCACATGGATTATGATGATACATATAAATTGTGATAGATCATGAGGATATAAAATATGGTGAAATTATTCATGATCAAAATGAAAAAGATCATAAATGTGATAGTCATGAAGACGAACATCAAATCACTACCAAGTAGGCTATAATATTAGAAGAGTTCAATCAAACCAAGGGAGAAGTTTATGTGGTCAAAGAGTATCTTAGGCATAAATATAATGATGAATAACTTATATAATTGTTTTTATTAAAATAATACAAGTATGAGATATATAAACATTAATAACATCATGTACTAAATTAATTTGAAGCTAAGAAAACTCTCATGACTCCCAAGAAGCAAATTAACAAGCACCAAATGATCTTAAAAGAGATCAACTAGGATGTGCTATCAAATAGTTATAAATGAGAGATATGAAGACCATTAAAAAGAAGTCTCAAGTGGTCAAATTTTAGATAGCATAGTTCTTATTAGTGTTAAGTCTTTTGTCCATCTTCACAAGCAATTTTTTTTGACAAACATATATCATATGGTGAATTATTCTCATGGAGAAATTGTGACTCAAGAAACATCATTTTTGATCTTTGGTGGCAGAAAGAACAAGGGTTTTATCACCTCAAACATGATTTTAGGTTTTTATATAGTAGGTTAGTTGTGTTATTTGAGTCTTTTATGTTTGGTTTTCCCTGAATAATTTGGCATGGTGTGAGTTTGAAATATTTAGAAGGTATATAATTTTATATTGTGGAACAAGAATGAATATATTTCCCAATGGAAGGAGAAGGATACTATTCCATTATCATTGCAAGGCATGCTACCCCTATGAATCACTAATAATGTTGACCAAATTTTGACCCTATGTCAAAATTGGTCACACCCTCTAGGTTCAAACCTCATAAGATTCTAAAATGTTTTTTCATGGTCTTGTCATGGTCTCAAATGGTCTTAAATATTTCTATATGGTAATATTTACCCTTGTCTATCATTGTCCAAGTTTTGGTCTTATGTACACTTGTCTAGTCCTATGGGTCAAGTATAAGGTATTGTGTATTAAAACATGGTTAAAGGTTTAGTTTTTTCTATGGTCATTATAAAACATTATTCTAGGTGTTATTAATGTCATACTATCATGATCTAAATTTTATTTGACTCTCATATGCAATAAATGTCAATTTGGCCACCTTTTAGCCCATTTTAGAAGAGTAGAGGTACCACCTCAAGGTAAAACATTTTAATAAGATTCCCAAACATCCCTAGGGTCAGATATTAATCAGAGAATATTTAGGAGTAGTCATATTCTGACAACATCTATATTTAATGCCTAATATTGACAAAAGGACACTTTTATAGCCTTTTAAGATTATTTTTGAGTTGAAAATGGTTTAGAAGTGTTTTTTGGGCTGCCTAAAATCATTTCCTAGCTCTAGACGAAGTTTCAATTTGAACTTACACTCCGAACACATTTTTTCCTCCATTGTTGCCTTTTTAATCTTAGGAAGGCAAATTTGAAATGAATGGCATGGGGGGGGGGGGGGAGAGAGAGAGAGAGAGAGAGAGAGAGAGAGAGAGATGAGAGAGAGAGAGAGAGAGAGAGGAGAGAGAGAGGAGATGAGAGAGAGAGAGGAGAGGAGAGAGAGAGAGAGAGAGAGAGAGAGAGAGGAGAGAGAGAGAGAGAGAGAGAGAGAGAGAGAGAGGAAATAAAATTTTGGCTAATATTATGGGTCTTAGTAGCCTTCAAATTATTAGCATTGGTTTATAAAATTATGGCTTGTTATTTATCAAAAATAACTAAGATTGATAGTAGGTCACTATGGCCTATCCACCTGAGAGGGGTTTATTATTACACCTATTTCTGTACTTTAGAATTATTTTTAAAGAAATGGGTTTTAAGGTAGGTTTTAGAGGTCATGGATCCTATTTCATGGTGGATTAATTATCCAACTTGTCTTAATGAGGTGTCTTCACTTAGAGGAAGAATCTCTTGGTGTAAAAGTCATTCTATCTTAATTGAAGTTCTTATTTCCTTTCCATGGTGGTCACTCTCAGAGGTTTCTAATTCTTCATCACTCATGGAAGTTCCCCTCAATTTCATGGAGTTCATGTGTTTTTGTATGAGATATGTTTTTGTTCATATTCTTCAAGTGTGATTGCTTATGGGGAATATTGTATGTGTTTGAGGAGTCTAATATATGTTTAATTGCTAAATTAGCTCAAATACTAGTGATACATCATGATGTAAAAGTCTGAGACCATATTTTACTACTTAAGATGTATAAAGATCAACATGTTAGTTCAATGCAACTTCTAATGAGAGGGCATAAGTGTTTCTTTCATATGTACTTATATGGACTGTATAAGTATAATGGAGATACTTAGAGTCATGGATAGGCCTAATACATCTCTTCATGAATTCACATAGCCTTAACTACTCCACTACCATTACCAAGTTTCTCAAATCAACTAGATACTCTAATTCTCTACTCAAAAGGCTTATACATTAGTGGACAATGCATACAATGTGTACAAGATTTTAAGGTGAGATGAGGGTGACTTGATGCTTGATTATAAGCTCTTTGAGCCTTGAAGGAGTAAAAATAAAAGTATATAGTTATTAGATAGGTTGAAAATCTAAGAAACTTAGGAAACCTCGCTTGGTATCCCTAAATAGTCAAAAGGGGACCTACAAGCCTTTAGCCTGTAGGTTCTATTTTGAGACCAATATCAACCTCATACCAACTCAAGGGAGTCTCAAACATGGATAGCCTAACTTCATTTCAATTATATAGTTATGAAATCCCTTGAAGAGTAGCTAGGTCACTTGGATAGTTAGAGATGGTCTTGGGAGTAAGCAGATAGTCCAATAATCACCTATGAGACTATGTACTACTTGTACTTGATGGAAATAGACAAGTGAGTTGAGAATGTAATAAATTTAATTTATAGACCTTATAATACATTTATATTGTAATGATTTCTTATTGGTTTGCATATCTCCAAACATAATGGCAAGACTAAGAGAAAGAACTTAGTTTCAAAACTTTTGTGCACATTCAACATCCTAAAAAGATACATACAAGCTATTTTGAAAGACCATTCCACTTTCAATATAAAGGAAGGGAAGAGGTGTGTGATAGAAGATATAAATAATTACTTAATACCTCACCTAGGTTCATGAATTATTGAATAATATCATAGGTAGGAGTGAGTTCTAAAACACAAAAGATAGTCTACCATTCTTAGTAGGCACCTACAAGTTAATCCAACTATAGAATAACTTTAGGATTAAAATAAGAATATATTAGGTGTATTTAAAATTCCTTAAACCCAACTAGGACTTCAACATGGATGAAATATAAATGGAAGGGATATTAGTGTGAGGCTAAGATATTGATACCCCATACATTGTCAAGTGACCCTAAATAGTCACATACATGCTACAAATAGAACAACTAGCTTTAAGACAAAGGAAAGAAGGAAAAAGTATGATGAATTTATGATATAGTCCTAATTTATACTATAATAAAATCCAAAATATATACACAAACTACTAGGTGTAATGGTAAAGTCATAAGCCAGGATGTAGTCAAGATGGTCCCTAATACCAATAGGCTACATGACACATACTGGTTTTAAGCCTAAAGGGAATAACATAGATATATGAAAAGAACTATAAGGTCAACCACAAATAGCCAATATTCCATAGTTTCATTCTAAGATCAAAGATAAACAAAGTGAAGGAATATTTTGTTGATCAACATACTGATAAACAAAATAGGTAAGATCAGCCAAAGTAGGAAGATTGGTCATCCAAATGTGTAGGTTTAACACATCAAAAGGGGACTAATCTCTCCTCTCATCAAGGGGAGGTTACCTATAGATATGCTATATATATATATATATATATATATAAATAGAAAATAATACTCAAGGGTAGGACAAACCTTCCATCTCTCTTTTTTTAGAGATGATGCATGCAAATCAAAGGAAAAACTCAAGGGAAATGACAAAAAGCACTCCTCTTCTTTCAGAAGTACTATTTAGCAAGCCACAAGAATACTCCTGGTAGTAAAACCAAAATGAAACAAGGATGTAGTAACCAGCAAATTGAGATGTAGCATAAAGTCTCCACCTGAATTGCCCAAGAGTGAGATATGAAGGACAATGAGGGCATAAAGTCATCCCAAGGTCCTTTACACAGAAAATAAAAGAAGCTAAAGGCAATTATGGGGCCACAAAGTCTCTCCATAGTTGACTTCAGGACACCTTTCTGAATACTTTCACTAATTCTGCTTGTTGAATTAAAGGAACAAAAAATATATCAAGGAAAAAGACATAATAATAGTTTCCCCAACAACAAAGATATTACAACACAAAGTCTGAAAAGTCGCTTGCTTTCTTATTCCAATAACAAAATATGATCAACAATCTGAGCTCAAAGTCTTAGTAATGCCTTCCAATTTGGGCAGAGTTTCATTTTTTATTGTCAAAAAGAGATCCATTTACAATAAAAGAGAGTCCCTTATATAGCCTCTTTAAGAAGGACTCGAGAATAGTAACACATCATGTTGCATTGAAATTTTTTAAGAAGACATACTAGAATTTAGGGGCATTTACCCATTTTCTTTTCTCAATGCAGAGAAACAAGTCACACTATTGAAAGTTTGCATCTTTTAATGTCCACCTAGTGATCTCATCCTTCTTCATCATTCCTCCTTTTTTGGTTAATTGAATCAGGTCTTGGATTCAATTTGATGCTTTGTTCCTTAGTCACTTCCTAGTGGTCTTGGCCTTAAAACCTTTGAATGCATTTGAGTCTGTGCTTTACAAAGATCAACAGCTATTTCATTATCGTAACTTTGATGTCCATGTGCACGTTAGTACGTTTTCAATGGCTAGTTTGTTGTTTTTGAATTCGATGTCTTCGGGCACATCACCCCTTGGTCCTTCTTCAGCTTTCCTATTTTTCATCCTCCTAAAGGGAAGGTGACCCTTCGACTTTGGGGGAGTGTCCTTTAAGTTGGCAGCTGAGAGTCCCCCACAAGGGCACCTGCCCTTCAGGGTCCTTTGATGGCCTTTTCTTTGGAGTCATTCAAAACTTTTCCCATGGACAATTCCCGTAGACAAAAAGTCCACAGACATTTTCCCCCAGACAAAAAGTCCACAGAATTATTCTGATTGATTTGTCTTTACCTCTAGAAATTCCTTCAGACTTTTTGTCTAGAGGAATTCCTTTGAACAAAAAGTTTGAAGGAATTATGCCTTAGTCTTTTTCGACTGCCTTAAACAAAAATCCAAAAGAATTTACCTTTGTGGCTTCCTTGAAAATGACCCTTTCGAAGGGTGCTTTTGTTGACCAAGTTCCCTCCACAAGGGCACTTTTCCTTCAAGAGGATCTTTTGAACTTTTGCTTTGAACTTCTCCTTTGAACCAACCATTAAACCAAAGCTTTGAACCATGCTTTGAACCAAGCTTGTGGTTTAATGGTTCAATAGTTCAATGGTTTAAGCCTTCTTCTCTTTGATAAGTGTTTTGAAGCTGTTAAACCTTGAAGCGGTTGAACTTTGAACCTTGATGAAGTGCTTAACTCTTGACGATGATGTTGAACCTTTTAACTTGTTGAACCCGTTGAACCAAAATGGTTCAAAGTTCAACAGTTCAATGGTTTAATGGTTAGATCCTTGCTTAGATGCTTGCTGATGGACCTTTTCGATTGAACCAAGGTGCTGAACTAATCCCAAAAATGACTAAGTGTTGGAAATTTATTATTTTGATTGAACCCATCTACAGAAGCCTTTGAACCTTTAGAAATGACCCTGTAAAGCCCATTGAACTTGGCATGCAGAGTCTGTAGATTTTCTTTTCCTATAGAGTCCATAGATTTCTCTTCTTGCAGAGTCTGTAGATTCTTGAGAAGCTTGAAAATTGAGGAATTTGAATGCCCAGGACAAATTTTGGAAAGGGAAGAGACAATTTTGGTCTGTAGGACCAAAATAGTTCAAATGTTGTCCCAAAAATGAGTGATATTTTTTTTGGGGGACAACAAGACTCAAATCAAGAAACAAGTATGACATACCTCATGAATGGACCTTGAGGAAAAAAAACATGAAAATGGTCTTAGTACACTCTCTGGTGACACCCAACCTTAGGATTCAACTCAAATACCCTTAAAGTTTACCAAGAAGGTAATAAGCCCATAACCCCAAGTACCTTGACCAGTGTACCATATATATATATATATATATAGAGAGAGAGAGAGAGAGAGAGGAGTAATGATCACATTCAAGGAATTTATAATCATGGAGAGGGTTGTTTTATAGATTTTTTAACCTCTCTTAGTAGTTCTAATGAATTTTTAGACCCAAAACTCAAAGTAGACCTCTCTTAAAGCACAAGAAACTCGAGGAGTAACTTCAAACACACACCACCTCTCACACTTTACATGGGAATCTGAGACATTTCGGATAGTTGAAGAGGTAATTTAAGAATTTTATCCAAGTGGAATGAGATCAACTGATGATCTATTTTTTATGAACATCATTAAGACCCCAAACAAGTCTTAAACCCTCTTAAAACCATGATAGTGACTAGTCATGTAAAAAACATCAAAATCACATCACATTTCAAAATTTTCTTATAATTTTTTTTTTTTTTTAAATTTAGGAATCCATGGAGGTTATCCACATGTATTTGGATGATGATGTCACTTGTACACATTGCTACAAATGCCTTATTTTATTTGCTTTTTGGTGTTTTATAGGTGTTATGAGAAGGGGAGAACTTACTAAAAAATTTATGAGGTCATATGGAATGTTTCATATCTATTAAATTCATAAAAATTTAATGAGATAAATTAAATATGGTCAAAATAGGCTTGATTTTCAAGGCAGTCTCAAACAAGCTCAAAATGAGGCTAGGTAATGAGGTGATTTCATGGTTTGCATACTTACACAAGGTATTATGACATAAAAATTGACATTGAGGTTTTTTATGGAAAATGGAAAGTGAATAACAATTTTTTTTATGATTTAAAACATGTATAATAGGTTTGGATCAATAAAATAGGGTCCTAAGCAAAGAGGCCTAATTGCAGCCTAGTTTAAGAGAGAGAGAAAGGCATAAAAATGGACTTCCACTCAAAGTAAGTGGATGAAATTTGACATGGATCTATAAGGAAATAAATGGTAATATTTTATAATTTACTCAATACCCTACATATAACTCCATAAACAATGAGTTTTATAGGATTTTAGGGCTATAAAGAAACCAGGCCTAGTGAGGGCTTAAGGAGTAAAATGAGTTCTTGGAGTTATTCGAGGAACCAAAATGGTTTTTTTAATACTTAATAACATATTTTAATACAATTAATGTAGATATTATTAATTTAATAATATTCACTTGAGTTTTGGGCTACTTAGACCAAGCAAGGCATATGAAATTAAGAGTTTCAAGACACCTATGCACATGAATGATGAAATGTCAGATCAAAGGAATTTATTAAGGAATTGCATATGTAAATTGATTTTTATGAGATAATTTAATGGAAAATTCATTATTTTAAATTCCATTTTTCACTCCTTTCATGTAAATAAGGGTAGTTTTTAAGAAGCAATCAAGGTATCAAGCTAAGTTGTAACCCCTACACCACATGAAGGGTCAAAGCATCTTCAGGAGTGAGACACATGACCTTAGAGGTTTGTTTGGACTATATAACAACTCCATTTCTGGTTTTAACCCATGAATACACTTGTCAATTATTTTCTACTATGCCCCTCTCTCTCTTCAAACTTTTCTATATAAGTGACCACTTTTGGCTAAGTTTGTAGAATCCACACCTGGTATGGTGAAGCCCTACTAGTTTGAGTAATATTATTTCATTTCAATAAAATATTTGAATCTAGTTTTGAGTTATAAACTTATTTTATAAGTGTGTGAATTAGTGCATAGTTGAATGATAAGTGATAACAATCTATCCATTTATTCATCTTACTCTTTCATATTTTATGCTAGTATGCTCTCTAACTGGTCACATGAAGTGTAGTTAGTGTGTTTGTATGTATTTAAGTGTAATAAATTATAGTAGTGTCTAAAATAAAACCTCTTATTCATTCACTTTTATAAATACATAGAATATTACCTTCATATTTTTAATACTTATGTTAGATAAACCTTGATGTTGAAGTTAGTTTTATGAATCATATTTCATAGTTCAAGTATATGGTGGTATTGTGTAGATTGATTTGGTACATAAAATAGTTATATTTTATTTATTTCATGTCCTATCTATTCTTTTTTATCCAAATAAAGCTATTATTATAGGTGATGATCTCAAATGGATATATCAAAGGAGATATCCCTTTAATCTAGAGGTTAACCCCTACTATAGATAATCCACAGGTCTAGGGGTAATACCATATTACACTCAATTTGGAGTAGGCTTAAAATACCTCTCAAAAGGTTAAAAATTGAGTGACATCAAGAGGCATGGTAATTGATTGCAAAAAATCATGGGTGGCTAGTAGTCCTTATATAACCCTAACTACTTTCAACTACCAAAATTCAATTGAGGCATGGTTCAATCATGTAAATCTTGGGCATACCTTAAATCTATTAGATATCTCAAGCTGCATGCTTAAACACATTCCCTCAATCAAATTTAATGTTTATAACTTCCCCATTAGTGGAAATATTTTATTTATTTCAAACTCCTTAAGCCTACATGCCTATATAAGATTAACTCTTTAATCTATTAGAGGTTGGTCCTTTAGGATTGAGGAAGTTATGTTTAGGATGGCTCACTTAGATTGGAATAGATTAGTGGATTAGACTGGCTAGTTTTCCCTAGTTAAGAATATCAATCATTTCATTTCATGCATTTCCATACTTTATAGATTAGGTTTTTGAGTTGAGGTTATTTGTAAGCCAAGTCTATAACTCTCATTGAGTATTTGATCAATCCCAATGGATTCTTAATAAAAAAATTTAATCTAAAAGCTTTATCATTTTATATACTTGGTCAATGCATTTATATGGTGGCCTTATCTCCTTCATTTTCTCTACTAGTTTATTCTATATACTCTTGCATTGTCCTTAGTTGAAGTTGTGCTAGGTCTAGCTCAACTAAGGATTGGTTTATCGAAGGAATCATTTGCTCAATATAATCAGGTTAGCCTACATTAGAGAGTACAATCCTTATTATATTTGTCCCTTACCTTCCATATTTTTATATTTTTATCAATTTGTTATATTATATTAATTTATTTTCTAATTTATAATTTATTCTTAATATTATATCTTGACTACATGATCTTATATATTATTGATTTCACATTGTTGAATTTATGTAACAAAAATATATGTTTGAATTATCTACATTTCCATGCTATATATGTATGCCAATTCTCCTAGGTAGAGAGCTATTAATTTAACATTAATATGGATTTCCCAAAAAAACATGCTGAAGACCCTTGATATGTTATGGTAACAATGATCTAACTAGATTACCCTATATACCAAGACTTGGTAACTAAGACCTTGGGGAGATTTGTTCATGCAAGGATTATTTTAGGAGAGATGGGGTTTAAACCCCACATATTATTATCCATACAAAAATACCTCATAGAATATATGGAGGTAGAGGGAGTACCTAAATGATGGATTTTACAGTTTTATTTTGTTTATAAGAATTTCCTAGTTATTTTTCAAGTTTTTATACTAAAAACCTATTTATCTAAGCATTATAATGGATTTATATTGGCTCAAGAGATGTATTTATCCTATGAAAATTTCATGACCTTCCAATGACTTGCCCAAGAACCCCTACAAATTTTATTTAAATTATATTCATGAAGGGAGTTTAACTATTGAAGAACAGGTTTACGGTTTTAAAAAAGCCATTATCAAAAAGCAAATTGAACATGAGGATGTATCTTATTTCTTATTCCCTTATTTTATATATATAATTTCATATTATTCAAAACTTTGTCTACTATAAGGGTGCATTACAACATGGGACATATTTTAAAATATGTTCTTTAGCTATTTATGTGCCCATATGCCTTTCAATCTCATTTTATCAATTTTACATAATATGTAAAGAGCCTAATGAGGCAAATAATGTATTCAACCATAGATTTCATTAGATATACACTAGACTATGAATTGATAAATAACTTCTCACTAAAAATTAAAAAACTAATATCTCTTATGATTATCTAGAATAACATCTAGAGGACTTGGATCTATTAGATGAGGAAGATGTATGTTATGTACTATTAGACAAAATTGGCCACTATTGGCCAATACATTTCAAAAATTTACCTCTAAGTTCCCTTAACTTTTTTTATATTTATTTTATGATCATGATTATTCTTCATACATGCTTCATGTTTCTATGAATGACTATCTTAGTTGTCCTCAACTAGGTGATTGAAAATCCTTACCCATGGTTTCTTTTAAACTATTATTATCTTCAGTCATCATGGTTATACATAATGTTTTGGAAAAGTTAGGGTATCTTAGTAGATTTTAACATTAATTTTAAAAGTTTAATATATGTTAGTCCATGGTGAAAATATTTGTATATAGACTTTTCAATGTGACATGATGTCCTATGGTGAAGGTGAGCTTTTAGAGACAATTCATGGTAAGAAGAAAACATTGTTATTTCATGTTTATCAAAGGTTAAGGTATTGTTATCAACCAATTTTTTACCCTTTGCAAGGTAGTTCAATCCTTCCAAATTTGGAAAAACATGTAATCACATCAAGGTTATGAGTAACCTATTGGAGAAGTGAAACTATAGGTTTAATGGATAACTACCTTGATTTATCACTTAAGATTATAAAACTACTCTATCAACATGTTAGGAGAAGATAGAGAAACCTATTCTAGTAGAGGTGATGCACCAAAATAGTTGGACCACTACCAACTAACTATATATTTACTTTAAACATGAGACTAACCTAAAACAAACACTAATCTAAATTTTCCCCTCTACATTAGTATTTTTCATGAAGGTTATGGAGAATGATTGGGTTAGCAGGACTAGTCAAAAGGTCATAGAATGACACTAGTGAATAGGCTAATCACTCAATTAACACCTCACTTAGACACTTCAAAATACCTATAAAAATAATTTCAAATTGAATATGAATGTTAAATAAGGATAACATACTAAGGAAGCAAAGATAACCACTTGATAAGATAAAATAGTCAAGCATACACATTGAAACTAGTCAAAGGATGAGGTAAAACCATAATTTTCTCATTGGTAAAAGGATTGAAAATGGGTAGGTCTTCACCATACCCAAGTAGAAGATATAAACTTAACCTAGAAAGGCTTAATATATGCACAAATGTTAGAGAAGAAGGAGAGAAGGGCATAGGAAAGAGAAACACAAGTGTCTAATAAGGAGTTATAATAAAGAAAGAGTTATTAAAATGACCCATTAGGTTTATGAAAACAAGTTTTGGTCTCTTAAATATGTTCTTCTACTCCAAGTGATGTGGAAGTTTTAAACCTTTCTTGACATCTTACCTTGCTCTTCAAAATTTCCCTTTGCCTTGGCCTGTGAGATGACAAGTAGCTTCATTGATGGTCAGGTCATGTTAAACTATATCTTTCTCTAATTTTGACACCTTTAATCCTATTAATATCTCCTTAAATTGACATCTCAGTGGCAATTATCAAGTAACTCCTTAGGTGTCTTGAAACTCCTTTATCCCACTAGGACAATCTTTCTTACAAGTGTCAAATCATGAGTTTGCCTTCCAAAATTCATTATTTCCCTATAAAAGACATATACATATCATATTAGGCCTGAAACAACTCATTTTGAGTCATCAAAAGCTCCTTAAAAATTCATTTTTCACCAAAACCTCTCATTTGGCCTAATTCCTTATATCCTTGAAAATGTGAAAACTCCTTGTGTATAAGAATTTACAAATGGTATTATTAAAATAAACACATATTTGAGGACCCAGTATCTCCTTACATCTCCATACCAATTTTTAGGATCCAAATCTGAGTGGAAGTGTATGTTTTTGGCTCTTCCCTCTCCTCAAATAAGCCTCAATTAGGCCTCCTCGCCTAAAAATTGAGTTTTAGCCTAAAATCACTTTCAAACATGTGAAATTATAGGAAGTATTTTATTCAATTTACAAATTTCAATACCATCTTCCATGTTAATTTTTAGCTTTTGAGACTATTTGTATCTAGTTTTTTCTTTTTCCTAAGTGTGAGAAGAAGAAACTAATTATGAAGGGTGTGGAAGAATACCTATTAAAGAGCATGCATTGGATCCAAGTGATTGTGGATAACTACTCTTTATATTTGTATTATGAACTTAAAATAATAATAATAATAATAATAATAATAAATAAAAAAACTTATGTTTTAGACAAGTAGATGGGTGGATTGCCTAGCGTGAGCTAGATCTTAGAAGTGAAAGCTTTCAAGGAGGCTCTTAATCCACCTACTTTAAACACATAAGTTGATAGATATAAATGATAAAATTTTAATAAAATAAAATAAAACTAAAACTAAAAATATAAAATAAAAAAAATAATTAAATTTGAAACCAAGAAGTTGAATATTTTTCCAAAACTATGACTAGATAATTCAACTAGTGCTGAAAATTGATTAAGGCAAAGTGGTGGTTTTGGTTTGTCAATTTGGTAATGGTAAAGATAGTTTTGTTGATGTTGGAAAGTATTTAGGATGATGAATGTGAGAGGTATGAATTTTTTAAAAGGATAAGGTAATAATTAATTGAGGAGGTAAAAGAGGAAGGAGATAAAGAGGGTGAAAATGGTAAAGGAGTAAAGAGGGTAAAGGTGGTGAAATGGCAAAGATGGAAAATGGAATTAAAATAATCAAAGGTGTAAAAGGATATAAAATGAATTAATATGTAAAATGGTGACAAAGGGAGTGAATTTCAAGGTAATAATAAAGAAAGACTAAAAAAATAAATACAAAATAAATGGGTATTACCTTCCAAGCTTTATTGATGAAGAAGTTGATGGTGTTGTTGAAGATAAATTCTTGCATCATTTCAGGTAGATCTTCATTGCTTTGAACCTCAAAAATTATGACCTCATTCAAATACCTATAACAAGATGTTAATAACCAAAGACTAACTTCCAACTTAACCTTGGGTGAAGGAGTGGGGGGATATTTATAGCATATGTTGTGAAGAGTCATGCCAAAAGAGGAATAATAGAAGTATGGTGCCATTTTCTATGTGGTGGATGAATTAGTCAAAATGAGGTGGGTGGGGATTCCCATTTGGGTTGGTGAGTGTCCCATTTGGGTTAAGAAGTCAAAAATGGGTGCCTTTTGTCTTTCCCAAAGTAATAAATAAGTAGATATCTTATTTTGAAGGTTAATTTATGAAGGTAAAATACATGTTGAATAATGGTCCTTTGAGGGGAAATTAGCCATTTTTCAAGGAGGGGCCTTATGATCCTTAAATGGGGTCATCAATCACCTTAGAAAAGGGTCCCAAGTAGGGTATGATGTTCCACATCAATCCACCTCAATTTTAAGCCTGGTCACTTGGCATATCACCTCCCAAATCACCTTCCATGTCACTTGAAATGTCACATGCCATGTCACTTGCCATGTCATCATGAATAGTGATAGTGGGTCCGATAGGGAATAGTGATAGTGAGTATTACTTTTTAATAGTAATTTTAAATAGTATTTTTGAATAGTATTATGTGAATAGGAGAATAGTGATTTGGTCAAGTTAAGAGGGGTTGGTTAAGGGTTAAGAAGGTTTAGGGGGTTTTTAGGGGGTCTTGAGGCATTTAGTCATTGAAAATTATAAGTGTGTAGTTTTTTAGTGTCTATATTTTATGCCTTTTATTATG
This sequence comes from Torreya grandis, assembly GCA_037957365.1. Lineage (NCBI taxonomy): Eukaryota > Viridiplantae > Streptophyta > Pinopsida > Cupressales > Taxaceae > Torreya > Torreya grandis. Next base: position 21,625 of record JARHVA010008215.1, read on the forward strand.
TGGATTTGAATTAACAAGCTACAAAACAAAAATGAACCACTTGGTTGGAGGTTAGGGTACCTTGAATATGGGAGGAGGTGTTTCCCCTCAAACCAAGAGTCAATGAGGAAAGGCTGAATTAGGTGTAGGTTTGATAGTGGGGAGGCACTAGGTGCTTCCATAAGGTAGTTGAGCATGTGAAACTATAATGTGTTCACAAAATCCATCTAAGTGGAATAGTCAAGATTGTGTAGAGATTAATGTTTCCATGTTGGTAAAAATAAGGTCAAGTTTTAAGATAAATGATAAGGTAACCAATCCCCAATGTTAGTCATAGCTTATTGGGTTAGTCTTATCAAGTCTCCTGGATAGGGTTGGTGTTTAATCAAGAATACAAGGTAGGAATTTCTCTCAATAAAAACACAAATGGCTTAGTTATATAATAGGTGGTGAAAACTCAAACATTCAACATGGCAAAATTGGTTTGTACAGTTAAAAAGACCAAGGCAAGGTCATCAAAAACTATGTGATGAGGTCTATTTAAAGTGCCTAACTCTAAGGTGAACATGGGAAAGTGGGTTGGTTAGTTAGAATGGGGTGGCTGAGCTAACTCTATATACACTAAGAAAGTGGATGTTGCCTGCATCGTTCACTAGACATAATGTCCAAAATGAACTTCAGGCCTAATGTAGTTCTTCTAAGGTGAATAGTGTTGGTTAACTTGGTTTCCCTAATTTAATGTCATGTAGTTAGGTCCAATTGAAGGACATTAGAGAAAGGGAAGTTCTGAAGGGTGGAAAATATAGGTATCAAATAGTTTTTTGATTGGTTTGGTGGATGAGATTACCTAATATGCAATTAGATGATTTCATCAACTATGTAAAAGGAATTTGTAGCCATAGATAAGCAAGTTCAAGCATGAAATTTCTATCAACATTTAAAAAATGATAAGTATGCTTTACCAGGATTTAGAAAATCTATGACTACTCAAATTATTGTGGTGACCCAATGGGTTATTTCATCACCATCCAAATAAGCTGACATTGGGCACAATCTACAACAATGTCATTAACAAGTTATATATGGGTATTATTCAAGGATCTGGGGAAGAAAATTAGTAGAGTAGGTAAATGAGAATTGGTGAAGATTTGAATCCCTAACCCTTGGGCCATTGGGGCCCAAAAATAAGTAAGCATTGAGTTTTGAGAGAAAATTTTTGAGTGGTGTTGGAATATGGAGCGAGGAAAATAATAAAAATATTAATTAAATGAGGGATAAGGTTAAAGGAGGGATGAAAATAAATGGTATAAATGGAGAACCAAGAGGTAAAATAAATTAACAATGTGCAAAGACAGACATATGGGGGAGTTGAAAAGGAATGGGGTGTGAAATAGGTCTAAAAGAGACCAAGGAGAAAATAATTAAATGGAGGAGGTGACTCCTAGGAGAGATTACTAGATGGAATGTGATGAAATATTAGGGCTATTTCAAGACAAAGAAGATGTAATCCAAGAAGGGAGAATCAAGGAAGATTATTGGTGGGAAGGTAGGACATATGAGAGGGTGTAGCTATCATCCCTATATGGGTATCCCAAATATTCCATTTGAATTTGGTTTTAGTTTTTATTCTAACATATTTGAAGGTTAGATTAAAAGGGGTTTAACATAGGTAAGACAAGAGGTGATGGGGAAGGAATATTCATCCTGATGGCTTGGTGGCACTCAAGCTTGTTAGTTAGTCATATGAGCCTGTGGTCCTGGCTAATTTTGTCATAAAGTTGTAGGATTGGTATATATCTCATAATAAACCAAAATTGATTGGAAGACCTATGAGGCTGTAGCATTCTCAAAATGGGTAGAGGGTTCAAAAGGGAGAAATGTGATAGGTAGGGTGAAAGGATTAGCTAGAGAGGGACAAAAAAGAGGGTCCAAGATCCACACACAAAGGAATTAAAGGAAGAAAGGGATGCACCTAAAGTAATGAACCTAACTAGATTTAGTGGATTAAGTCAAGGGAATAGAAGACATGAGGAAGCAGATAAGGAGATGTATGTAGAAGTAGTACAACTAGTGACTGCACTCTAATGAGTGAGAAAGTGGAGTGCCAGTGGGAGAGAATAAAGGATTTTTAACAAGGGATGAGGTGAAGGTAGACCAAGAGATGGATGAAACAATAGGTAGAGAAAAAAAGGAGGTCATAAATAAAGATGAAGGTGGAAAAGCATGGAAGGATCCAAACATGGTCATAGAGGAGGAAAAAGAAGGTCAGGAAGAACAAGGAATGTCCTCAAGGGAGATAAAAAATGAAATGAAAAAGAGAAGAAAAATAAAAGGTGGAAGATGGGGGGTGAGGCACGAACTAAATAATGATAGATTGGAGAATTGAAAAAGATGGGGAAAGAAGTGAAACAATTGTGAAGGGTAAGGGGAGGATGAGAAATATGGGAGGCCATGAAGGGTTTGAAACTAAGTCTAAAAATAGACCAAAGACAATATTTTTGTGATGAAAATGAAAAACAAGGCAATAAATAGAAGAAATGAAACAATAGGAAAAAGGAATGAAAAGAGGACATAAAAGGGATGATAGGAGAGTGAAGAAGCAGGTGGTATCTTGACCAAAGAAGCATGGATGATGATAGGTATGGAGAAAAACAATGAAGCAAATTAGATGGTGGTTTTAGAGATGAGAATGGGATGGGAAATGGGAAATGGGTTAAGAAAAATAAGGGGTAGCAAAGGATGGGTGGGTAAGAAGGTGAAGAGAGAAGGTAAGCATAAATCAAATTGTTATAAGATATTGACAAGATGAAGGGGTGATTAGAAGAGATTATCAAGCCAAAAAGTGGTGAGGTGGTGAAGAAATAAGGGAACATAATGAAAGGGCATGAGATTAAAATAAGGGATGAAGATTAGAGATGATAAGAAGAAAAATAAAGAATTGAAGTGGAGATACAAATCATGAATACTCATATAGATGTAAAAGATAAGTGAGTAATGAGGTGGAAAGAGGAACATGGGAATACAAAGGGTTAAAGGCAAGATGAGATAAGAGGAAAAGGACAATTATGGAAGGCGTCTCAAAAGATAAAGGCCTAATTAAAAGCTAGTTATGGAGGAAATAAAGGAAGACAAAAAAGGATGGGGAAACAAAGCAAACAAGAAGAATAGAAAATGGGTATGATGTGAAGAATGGTAAAATGGTAGAGAGTGGTGGTACATGTAAAGAAAAAGTGTAAGAATAGAATAAACATAAATCTTTCAAGATGCATAATATGATGTGGAATTAGTGAGGAAAGAGAGTGATAAAAAGGGTACAACAAATAGTCAAGGGAAAGGGGAGATGATGGGATGGAAAAAGAAGTTGAAGGGGATAAAGGGTAAGGTTGGTAATAAGGTGAAAGAGATTCATAAATTTCAAAAGGTTGGTGGGGAAGAAATATGTGAATCATGCACAAAGAAATATGATGAGGAGGCTAAGGAAGTAGAGTAGGTATTGATTTTATGGGGGATAAGAAGGGTCAATGAGGAAGGCTATCAACCCTTGTGTTAAAAGAGATTGACAAGCTAAAAAAGTGGTTAAAAGAGATTAACAAGCTAGAGGGAGGTAGGTGGTGAGGAGATAGGTAGAGAAGTGGAAGAAAAGAGATTAGGTGAGATGGGAAAATAAATTAAAGGATGTGGCTGAGTTGACCTTAGTAAGTGAGCATTGCTTATATAGTCTAAAAAGACCTTAGGCTAATGTATTTCTCCCAAAAATTGGGTAAAAACTTAGGAAGAAGTATTATATGGTGTTAAAACATAAGGATGCTTAAGAAAGAATTCAAATCTTCCTTGATGTAAGATGCCCTAAGAAAGAGGGAATTTGATCTAGAGTTCATTTTATAAAAAGTTTCCAAATCATGATGAAACCAATTTCATAGCGTAGAGCTCGTTGAGAGCTTTCTGACACTTTTTTTGGTTTTCAAAATGTACACCTTATGCAAAAGTTATAAGCCATTGAAGTTTTGATGCGACAGGGAAAAATGTGGTTTTACAAGATGACATGGCACAATGTGGACATGCCAAGTGGACCAATCAAGTGGAAAAACATGGTAGTCAATGGGAGAACCAACTTTCCATGCCATACAATGCATTTCCAAGTTAAATCCATGCCATAGACCTTGAGATTACATACCATGCATTGGAAATTGTGAGAAAAGTATGCCATGTCCATCTACCTCGTGGAACGTGAGAAGAGGACTAATATTGGTGTATTGACCAAGTTACATGTTTGGCACATCTACCATGCCACCCAAGGAAATCTCCAATGGTGGCCTTAAGTCTTGCACCCAAGTCTCCCACAAAAGGGGGTGTTGATAGATTCAAGAAGGCCACATATCTATTTAAAGTATGAAATGTGTAGTTCCCAACAAATGTGGGATAAAAGGATAAGATCAAAGCACCTAAATAGAAGGCTAAAGACTTGAACCACCGACCTCCTATGCAAAATAGATAGGCCTTGAACACTTAAGCTTTGGACTTCCATGTGCTTTGAAAGGAGTGAACTTGTATAAAAAGGCAAGCTTCTGGCCAACTGTGTATTGGAGATTTTAGACCCGCTTACAGTATTTGGTCATTTTGGAGCCCTTAGAGGCCAAACCAGAGCTTGAAGTAAACTAAAAAATTGTTTATAATTCTAATATGATCTATGAAGTATATTTATTCTCCCATTTTTGAGAATTTGTGATGCCATTTTGATCTATATAAATTGCCAATTTTGATTTGGAGAAGCCTTTGCATGTGATTCAGGAAGGTGAAGGATGTGCTGATTTAGCCAATGTCTTTTGAAGGTCTGAAACCCTATTTTTGTAGAGAGATATGATCTTTTTTTTTTTGTAAGTATTATTTTAGCTTGAAAATTTTAGCAACATTAATGGATCGGTTTGATATGAACCCAAGGACATAAAAATTCTGAACCCCGTAAACAATTTATGTGTTTTGATCTTAGAATTCATTTTTGTATTTCAGTTTTAGTTAATTTGATTATTATAATTCAGATTTAAATCATAATGCAAAATTTAATCATTTGATCATTACAGGAATTTGGATAAAATCAAGAATTTGGAAAATCTAATAGTTTCAATGGATAACTGATGTGATTTATCAATTCACCTTTATTTCAGTTTTGAAACTTGATTTGGATCAGATTTTCATCAAATTTTAATCATTCCAACATCTTATAAGCTGAGAAATTTAGAATCCATACTTTTAAATTTTCACTTAGAGTTTATCAGTGGTGTTTATGGATCAAGTTGGTATCAGAGCAGTTAGAATGCAAGGTTTGCTTCTAGTTGTGTATTGATAGTTGCTTCCAGAATAGTTGGATTATTGGTTTACAAATTGATTATATTGCAGTGTGTAGTGTGGAATCAGGTGTTTGCAGGAAACCATGGGCAAGTTGTCATAGATTGAGGTCACCAAAGATGAAAATGCAATCTTGAGAAGCCAAAAATTTGCACTTGAATTGCAAGTGGCAAAGTTAAAATTGGGGCTTGAATCCAAGGATGAGCACTTGATTAGATTACAATGTGGTGAGTGTGAAAAGGTAAAATTTCTACTTTAGATGCATAGATTATGACTAAGTGCAATGTAAGTTTTTCACCATAGAAATCTTCATCTTCTTCTACCATTTCAAATTCAGATTCTACTAATATTATTTTTGGTGATTTTGAAAGATACACTAAGGGCATAGGATCTAAATTGTTGTTTAAAATGGGTTATAATGGAGGAGGACTTGGTAGAGATAGCCAAGGTATATCTAACCCAATTCAGGTTGAGCATAGACCTCTTCATGTAGGTTTGGGTTATACTAGTGTGCAGGTGGATGACGGAGAAGTTTCTTTCATGGCTAAAGGACAATGAGATTCCAATAATGAAGGTTCTAGGCCACTAGTTCAAAAGTGTAAATGTAAAAGAGGTATTGATATTCCACCTCTTGCTTCTTACAATAAATCTTTTGATCCAATTAATACTTTTAAGAAGTTTGGATATAATGTATAGAAGATAATGCAATCATTTCCATGCACCTTTTTTGGGATGAATAACCATAGTGCTAAGACCTGTTGGAAATGAAAAGCTTTGTTTAAGTAGATTGCATGTCTGAAAGACCATTCTCATGTTAAGTTGGGAATTGGCAAAAGGGGATCCTCACCTAAGAAGGATGTTTGTACTCATTTTAAAGTGAGTTGACATAGGATTGATAGATGTTTTAAGCTTCATTCATCTTCAAATTCAAGTAATGTTAAAACTAATATGATTTACAAATCTCTCACTAAGGTTAATGAAGTTAATTCAATCCATAGTGTAGTTGACAATACAACCCAAGATAAGGTAAAACTACAAGTGAAAATCCATTTAAGAGGTTAAGTAAATAATTTTTTCAATTACATATGGAAAAGTCCAAATTGATAAAGTATGCAATTGATAATGAATCCACAGAGAATCAATTTCACTAGGAAGAAAGAATTGGTTAAGTGGATTATCACTACGTTCTTTTTACAAAGCATGGTTAAGAATTCACCTAAGGGAATGAACAAGCTTTGATAGATGTAGATTAGAGTTGGTGGGAACACTTCAAGATAGGTTTACCATATGAAGTTTTTCAATTCTCACTTTTTGATAACTCTAAGTTTTTGATCTCTAGAATATATTGTATGGGTAGTCTAATAATGGATAAGACATTAACTCATTTGAAATAATTGGAGATATAGTAGAGTGATGTTGTGAGTTGTTTCCTTACAACATTTGATAGTTATAATACTATTTTGAATGTTTCTATTTTGGCACAGAGATGTTTAGATGCATTTTTAAGACCCCTTGGGCATGTTTAGATGTTAGGTAGCATACACTTGGTTGTTTGCATTTTGCTTAGCATATAAGTCTCATACTAGGGCATTGTATTGTAACATGTCCACAAAATTTATTGTATGTTGTTGGCATTATAAACTTGTCTTGCAGTTACATTTGGAGTTGTTTCAATTTTTGGCAATTCACCACTTTACAAGATGTGACATTTGGGCAGGTCGTTTGATATGTTGTAATCACTTTGGCAGTTGCAGATTCACTTACTCATGTCTTTTAGATTAGGAATTTTTGTAGATAAGTTGTGAATCATTTATTTTTCTAAGGTTTTATCTTCGCTATGATTGGGTTCTATGTGATGTGATGTAGTAGACCAGTTATAAGATTTCAGGTGATAGTTGACTTTTGGAGACCAAAAGCCTATTTTGTAGGGAGGTGTGATCTAGAGTTCATTTTAGAAAAAGTTTCCAAATAACAATGAAACCAATTTCATAGTTTAGATCTCATTGAGATCTTTTTGACGCTTTTTTTGGTTTAAAAAATGGACACCGTATGCAAAAGTTATAAGCCATTGAAGTTTTGATGCAACAGGGAAAAATGTGGTGTCGCAAGATGACGTGGTGCAATGTGGACATGCCAAGTGGACCAATCAGGTGGTGACACGTTAAATTCAATGAGATAACCAACTTTCCATGCCATCCAATGCATTTCCAAGTCAAATCCATGCCATAGACCTTGAGATTACATACCATGCATTGCAAACTATGAGAAAAGCATGCCATGTCCATCTACCTCATGGAACATGAAAAGAGGACTAAGATTGGCGTATTGACCAAGTTACATGTTTGGCATATCTACCACACCACCCAAGGAAATCTCCAATTGTGGCCTTAAGTCTTGCACCCAAGTCTCCCATAAAAGGGGGCGTTGATAGATTCAAAGAGGCCACATATATATTTAAAGTATGAAATGTGTTGTTCCCAACAAATGTGGGATAAAAGGATAAGTTCAAAGTGCCTAAATAGAAGGCTGAAGACTTGAACCACTGACCTCCCATGCAAAATAGATAGGCCTTGACCACTTAAGCTATGAACTTCCAAGTGCTTTGACAGGAGTGAACTTGTATAAAAAGGCAAACTTCTGGCCGATTGTGTATTGGAGATTTTAGACCCGCTTACAATATTTGGTCATTTTGGAGCCTTTAGAGGCCGAAATAGAGCTCGAATTAAACTACAAACTTGTTTATAATTTTGATACACTCTATGAAGTATATTTATTCTCCCATTTTGGAGAATTTGTGATGCCATTTTGATCTATATAAGTTTCCAATTTTGATTTGGAGAAGCCTCTGCGTGTGATTCAGGAAGGTGAAGGACGTGTTGAGTCAACCAAGGTCTTTCAAAGGTCTGAAACACTACTTTTTTAGAGAGATATGATATTTTGTTATTTGTAAGTATTATTTTAGCTTCCAAATTCTAGCAACATTAATGGATCGATTCGATACGAACTCGGGGACGTTGGAATTCCAAACCCTGTAAACAATTTCTATGTTTTGATCTTAGAATTCATTTTTGCATTTTAGTTTCAGTTAATTTGAAGATTATAATTCAGATTTAAATCATAATGCAAAATTTAATCATTTGATCATTTAAGAGAATTTGGATAAAATCAAGAATTTGAAAAATTTGACGGTTTCAAAGGATAACTGATGTGATTTATCAATTCACCTTTATTTCAGTATTGAAACTTGATTTGGATCAGATTTTCATTAGTTTTTAATCATTCCAACATATTATAAGTTGAAAAATTTAGAATATATACTTTTAAAATTTCACTTAGAGTTTATCAGTGGTGTTTACGGATTAGAATTATTAGTGATAAAAATGAGTTAGGATAAAAAGGGGATGGGAATTAGTCATTAGTGGAACAGATGCCCATAGAAGAGAAGTAGTTCCTACATAGTTCATGGACCCACTTATTTTTTAAAGATTTACCATTATCAGTGATGATCTTATAAGGAACACCAAAGCAATAAATGATATGATGGCTGATAAAGTTAACATTCTTCTCTACTTTGGTCGAGATAAGAGGGATAACTTCTACCCACTTGGTGAAATAGTCATTGATTGTGATGATGGAGCTATGCCACTATGAATGGGGGTTAATTTACCTAATGAGATCAAGCCCTTATTGAGAGAAAGGCCAAATGTCCTTAGATACCTGGAGGCTATTGGCTAGTGCATGATGTAAATTAGCATCTTATTGACATTTAACACATATTTTACATAATCATGGTAGTCTTGGTTGAGGGTGGACTAATAGTAGCCAAGGAAAAGGATATGTTTAGTGATTTCTAGGCTAATAAATTTTCCCCCACATATCCCATCACATGTTTCCTTAATGGCATGGGAAAATTCATGGCTACATAGGTAATGAATAAGGATATTGTCAAAACCATGTTTGTAAGGGATTCCCCCTAGTATGGTGTAATGAGATGTACTTTGAATAAATTTTTTATAGGTATTCCTAGAGAGGTTAGGAGCAATGATGCCTAGGTTGAGGTAGTTAAAATTTTGGTCATACCAAACATCAGATGGGGATTCCTCCACATTAAAAATGGTAGGGAGGTTAGATTGGTTATAAGAGGATGTGGTTAAATGATGAATGGTGATAAATATTTTGGAATTGGAAGGCTGAGAAGGGATCTGAAAAGCAAGATAGGCCATTGTATCTACAAATTTATTGTTAGATCAGGGAACTAATTAGACCAGGTAATGTGTAAATGACGTTAAGAATTTCTCGACTAAAATTTTATATTTTTTCAATACATCATTCTTACATTGATAAGATCCATTTACCTAGTTGACCATAAGCTAAGAATCGCCAAAGACATGGATTGTCTTAATTCCCAAGGTTAGAGTAGTTTAGAGACCTATCACTAGGGTTTCATACTTAGCTATATTATTGGAGAATTCAAAGTCAAGTTTGAAGAAGAGAGGAACGGGTTCACCATTAAGAGGAATGAGAATAACTCTGGCACCTCCTCGTTGCTAGCACTTTGAGCCATCAAAAAACATGGTCATTTGGTAGGTTACTCCATCTTCTTTAAAAAGAGTCACAATAGACTCATTTGGAAAGGCAAGATGAGGTGGTTGTTTATTTTATAAAGGAGCTTAGACCAATTAGTTTGAAATGACCTAAAATTTAATTTACTTCTTCTAGAGGAATTCAAGGTCGAATTTAGTTAGGATCATGAGCCACTTAGCCATGCATTGATTGTAGTATGGTTTTGAGTGCATGTACTTGAGTAGGTTGGTATTAGTTATGACATAGGTTTTATGGTTAAAAAGGTAGTGATAGAGTTTGGTGGTAAGGAAATTCAATGCTAAGTAGTGTTTTTTGGTATGTGTATATCGATTCTCATATTATACAAGCATGTGGCTAATGTAGTATACAACTTGCTCTTTATGTTGCTCATCTTGATGAGCCAACATTTCCCCTAGGGAATGGTTGGTGTTAGAGATATATAGGTAAAAAAGGTGGTCATCCTTAGGATGGGTGAGGACTAGTAATGATAAAAGGTACTATTTGAGTGAACCAAAGGCCTCTTGACAATCACTATTCCATTTGAAAGAGACATCCTTATTCAAAAGGTGATGGAAAGGTTGGCACCGGTCTGAGAGTTAGGAAATGAAATGGTGAATGGATTGAATTTTTCCTTAAAGGCTATGGAGATACTTAAGGTTGGTTAAAGGAGGCATGTCCAAAATTGCTCTATCTTTAGCAATGTGTACTTTGATTCCATGAAGACAGATGATAAATTCAAGAAGCTTTCTTAAAAGGACACCAAAAATTCATTTTTCGGGATTAAGGCAAACATGATAATGGTTGAGGCATTAAAATATAATCATAAGAACAATCAAGTGATATTTTTAGAGTTTGGATTTCATAAGGAGGTCATCCACATAATATTTTATGATCTTATGGATGATATCATATAAGATATAAGTCATGTCATGTTGGTAAGTTACACCAACATTATTTAACCCAAAAGCCATGAATCTAGAGTAGAAAGTTCCCTAAGGGGTGGTAAAGATATTTTTATGTTGATCTTCAGGAGCAATCAAGATCTGATTATAACTCAAAAACCCATCCATGATAGATAACATCTTGTAGCTAGCTATACGATCAATAAGTTGGTCAATGCTAGGTAGAGGGAAGTCATCCTTAAGATAGGTGAGGTTAAGGTCGTAAAAGTACACACTAATTCATACAACCCTAGTGGTTTTGGTGATAGGGATTATAATTGAGATCCATTGAGGGTAGTTAATGGGTTGAATGAAGTTTAAGAATAGGAGATGTTAAATATCTTCTTTGATGAGAAGGGATATACAAGGATGCATGTGTTGAAGCTTCTATTTGACAAGTTTGTCATCATGATGAATGAATATGTTATGGGTAGCAATGGTAGGGTCAATCCTAAGCATATCACTATAATACCAAGTGAATGCTATGTTGTGATCTTGGAGGAAAGAGGAGAAATCCTAAAGTTCCTTGGAATTTAATGATTGACCTAATTTAATAATGTAAGGGTTATCTAAAGTACCCAAGTTGGTATCGATGGTGGATTCATTCAACATAGTCAAGGTCTCTAGAGGAAGGGATTTATGGATAGAAGAATATGTCACACTAAGGTACGTAAGAATGGAATCATCATATTGATGTTGGATGGTGTAGATGATAGGAGAATCCTTTTCTACCATTTTAGGATGTATGAATGGAAGGAATTTGGTTTGGCTACTTTTTTGGTAGATGAGAGGGCCCGAACTTATATTATTGATAAAAAAAAGTCAGGAGGGATGATATTAAGATATTCAAGTGGAGACTGTGGTTGGGTTGGCAAGGATGGAATATCTTCCTCCATGGTGGTAATGGGTTTAGGTGAATTGGTGGATTATTTAGGTGGTTCATACCCAAGGCCAAATGACTCATGAAGTTATAAGGTTTTGATATTGGGTAACTCATGAGGCCCTTCTTTATAGTTACTAGGGACAAATACTTTCCAAGCACACCTATGGAGATATAATTTAGTGACTTATGGTTTGATTAGATAGTTAAATTTAGAGGTAAATGGTTGGATGGATGAAGTAGTAGGAGGGGTTAGTAGTGGCCGATTAAGTCCCCCATAAATGAAATTTGGTTGATGGTTAAGGAGCCCAAAGAGGATGATGATCCCAATGTTGGGATCATAAGAAGGGTCATGTTTGAGGTTCCTATATTATTGGGGAGTAGGGAAGGACTATAAGGCTAAGATTATATACTCATGGAAGGAAACATGTTAGAATGTGGTTATAACTAGAATCTATAAGAACTTGGGAAGAGGAGATAAATGAGCTAGTAGAATATTTATCGACATTAGTTGTGGAAATGCTATGGGTTTTAGTTGGTTATGTTGTGTTGTTAACAGATGGTCATGAGGTGGATAAAGGAGGAATAATGATTTCACTAGGCTAATATGTCATATTTCAAGATGTAAAAGTACTAGGTTTGTCTTGGATAGTCACAACTTGACCTTCGTGTCCAAAATTGACACATTGATGCAAGGTGGAAGGGACACAACTCATGGCATGAATCCAAGGGTGTTTGAGTAAAATGTTGTATTTTAAATCTCCTTATATGACTTAAAAGATTTTAGGAATAGTATGAGGCCCTACATATATGTGGAGCATAATTTTACCCAAAGTGGTAGTCATAGTATTATTGTAATATTGAAGGACCACTGAGTTTTTAGACATGATGTTTTTAGGTAACTGTAGCTGGTCATAAGCATGAGAAGAGATAATATTTATGTTAGATCCCCCATTTATCATCACCATTTTGATGCAAGTTTGATTGATGTATGCTATACTGAACAGGGGGGATTGGGATCCTTTAACTGAATAGAAGGTATTTTTGAATTCTTGAAGGTGACAAGGTTGGAAGTTTGAAGGGTACTGACAAAAGTGGCTAGAGGTTGATGATCATTAGGTTGGACCTCGATGGATTGTAAAGCATATATGAGTGTTTGACAGTGATGGGGAGAGGTAGAGACTAACTCATACAATTTCATCTTTGTTAGAGTTTAGTGAAGCTATTTGGGGATAGCCTTTCAGATAGATATTGCATATGGGTTAAGGTATGGAGGGTTAGATGGGGATGCACCTAAGATAAATACCTTTGGTTTGTTTACATATGGATAAGGATATGTATTGTTTACTTGGGAGTTTAGGGAGGGGTAAGTATAAGGGATGGATGCCTTATCCTTCCCTTTATCCTTCTATTGGGATTGAGATTAGGTAATCATGTGAATAGTGTGAATAAGGGGTTTTTTGTATTGGGTGGTTATTTTGGTTCCTCCTCTTTACCTTTGGGTGAGATTAAAGATTAGATGGGTTAAGTTAGTGGTTAGATTGGCAATGGTGATGAAGGAGGTTTGTTTGATAATAGATCATCTTCATACAAGCTATGAATAAGCACTTGAAGATATTTATAGTTCTCAATGTCATGTCTTGGTGGCCTCTTGTATGCACAAATCAAGTCATCATTGAACCAAGAGGGCTTGGTATGTGATGGGTCAAAGGGTTTGATGGTGGTAAGATTAAGGAAGAAGTTTACAATAACCACTAGAGGATGGTCAAGTAATATTTATATAAAGGTGGTAAAGGTTTAGTGGGTTTTATTTTGGGTGTTGAAGTAGAATGTTGTGGGGAAATGTGTTCGTGATAGGTTTCTTGGGTAAAGTGGTATGCTTGGTAGATGGTCTTGGTTTGGGCAAGATAGTTGATGAGCTGGAGGTAGAGGATGGTAAGGTAGGTAACTTAGGAATTATCAATGTAGTAGGAAAAGGTGTCTTCAAAAGTAAGTATGAAGGTGATACCAATAAAGGTGGTGGGTTTTTGGTAAAAATGATGGACTTCATGTTCAAAGTAGAGGGATGAGGAAACAAAATGGAGGGCAAGGTTAAAGGTGGTAAAATTTAGGGTTTTAGACCTTTTGGTGGTTTTACCTCCTTACTTGTTTTAGTTGTTGGTTTTGGAGGGGATTTGGTTACTTTAGTTATTTTTTAACGTTGATTAATTTGAAGGAGGTTTTAATTGGTTGGGTGGAGGTTTTACTTGGTTTAGAAGGGATAGGTTGGTCCAAAAAAGGAGGGGTTTGAAGTTCTACTTTGGTCTCCTTACCTTTGTCCTAGCCTTTGATATATGACTTTGAAAATAGAGGTTGGGTGGATGGTACTATGATAGGGGAGGTAGGTGTGGTATCTTTCAATGGGGTTATGGGAATAATGACTTTCTTTTTTTGGGTATATAAAGGAATAAAAGGTAATATTTGTTCTTCCATTAAGAGAATGGGGAAAGAGGTGGTTGAGGTAACATCTCCTTCATCAATGGGTTCATTAGTAACCACATTAATAGTATGTGCATCCTGAGATGGTTTGGTTTTTTTTTCATGATGAGGGGTAGAAGGAGCATGATTAGGGAAATGGAATATGTCAAGGGCTTGTTTTGGTGGTGCATTAAGATTGTCTAATGTAAGCTCCCCATTGTGAATGAGGGATTGCATAAGGTATTTAAAAGTATTTCACATATTGATGTCATGTACTATGAATCAATGAAAAGTGAAATGGTCATCCTCATTATACCAACTAGGCACAAGGTGAGAAACATCAAACTATTGGGGTGGTTTAATTGGTAGAGGTTAGATGATATTGGATTTTAGTATCTTTTCCAAAATGGAAGGATAAGGCTACACATGTGGAGTCAATTACCTATTATTATTCCAATTTTGATCCCTTTAGTTTTGATTTTAATAATTAGGGGTGTCATAAGTTTGGTTCCTTGGGTTTTGTTGGTTGGTAGATGGTGGTGGTGCAGCTTTGAGGATAATGGCATTGGTGTTTGCTTTATTTTTAGTGTTGGGATTAGTTTGGAAGAAGAGGGCTCACTGGGTTTTTAGGTTGGGTTATTGTTCTTCAAATTTAATCTTCCCTCATTAGTGTCTCTATTCTATAGTTTTTGAGCCATGGTAAAAGCTTCATTGAATGTCTAGAATATTTGGATGCACAATCTAGATTAAAAGTGTTTTGCACATGCTCAGGCAAAGAGATCTATAATCTTAAGTTTAGGAATGAAAAGGAAAGTTGGTTGATTAGGCTCCTCTAATTAGCCATAAATTTTTCAATAGATTCATCTTCAAATTATCGAATGGAGTAGAGGTCAGTAATAAAAACTTTCTTAGATATATTGTTTGAAAAGTGAGCCAAACATTTTTGGGCCAATTGGGAGAAAGAGAAGATGGAGTGTTTTGGGATGGCACTATACCAATATAATTCAAGTTTAGATAAGGGCATAGGAAAGATATAGAGGAGAATAACATCATCATGGGAAATCAAATAACATGCATGCCTAAACACTCTTAAATGTTGTTAGGGGTTCTCCTTGCTTTGAAATTTAGAAAATTTTGGTAATTCCCATTATGGAGGATATGGTCAGAGAGGGGTAGATGGATGGATGGGTTTGTTTTAAATTTAGTCATAAGAGATAAGGTTATGTGATCTTGAGATGGATGAATAAAGGGTAGTCATTTTACCCATTAGCATCTTGACCAAGTCCATTTTGGGTTTTTGGGTTTGATAGGTATATGACACATTTTTTTAGGGTTGGGTGACATGGGAATAATGAGTGGATAGTTAGGATGATGTCTCGTGTGTGTGTGAGGTCATGTAAAATTGGGTGGAAGGTGGAGGTATCTATCCTTATGTGTTAGGAATATATTGATAAGATGTCATTGGTATGTGTTAGAGGGTTGATTTTGGGGGGTTTATGTATGGCATTGAAGTGATTAGTGGGTTAGTTAGTTGAAGGTGGGTAGTGACCAAAGTGTTTATAGGTGGTAAGTTGGAAGGTATAAAAAGCACCAAATTTTGGAGTAGATTGGAGACAAGTGGGTTAGTAATGATGAAAGGGGTAGTAGTAGCATGAGTAGAAGGTATTCCCATGGTAGACAAAGGTCGTGTATCTAGTAGTGAATTTTTTCCTATGGTGGATGGTATATGGGTTAATGTTTGGGTGTTGGTTGGGGGTATTTGTCCATTAGTGGGATTGCTTAATGGTGTAGGTTTTATTTTTTCATGGGTTGGGTTAGTTGAAAAGAATGTTTGGGTGAAAATAGGTTGGGTAGGGTTGACCATGAGATGGGAAGGCATGCCCAAAAATGGGTGACTAGGAGGAACCAAAGTAAGAAGGTGATAGTTTGAATTTTGGAGATAATGTTGATGATCAACGAGGTTTTTATCAAGAAAAGTTGTAAAGTCTATATCATCTTGGGTAAATACCTTAGGTAAGTTAAAAGGAGTGAAAATTTAAGGTGAGCCTTCAACATCGTATGGGTACTCCATGGAGGAAGGAGAGGAGGGAAGTGGTTCTTGATTTGTTTGGTTTCTCAACTATTATCCAGTGAAGCCCATGTGAGAAATAAGTAAAGGATTGGTATGACCTCACACTTCAAAACAAAGAGAAATCAAATAAATTAAATTCGAATAATACATTTAATAAGAGTGCATTAAGTTTTAGGATTCCTTTCAATCTCTCTTTTGGATTATGCCTTATAAAAGTGTGAAGGGGAGATTGGATTGAATAGTTCCAACAAAGCAAGGTATGTTTGGTTTTGGGTTGTGTTTAGGCATTCAAGAAGAAGTCTATATTCGATCACGTACATGGATTGGTGCTTAAGGATTACTCCCCTCACTACATGATCCCATAGCCAATGTGGGTGCGTAGCCAATATATACTGATTACCAGAGTTTATACTCAACCAAATAGCTGAGTTAGTTATCCCCTTGGTGATTAAATCCAATTACAATAACTAGGAAAGGATAATGTGATCCACTAGGTGATGAATTCCTAGTCAAGCCTTATCTCAAGTGATTTTTATGTTTTTTTTTGGTGAAAGTGGTTTGGTTATGTAACATTTGTGAAATATTGTTAATTTTCTTTGCCTTTAAATAATCTAGGTGAACTAATTAAGCAAGCAAGCAAATAATGTATGCATTTAATTTTAACCCAAAGGAAAAAAATTAATTTATTTTTATGAAAAAAAGAACTAAAATGAACCTAAATATATTATTAAAATTAAATCCTAATCCTAGGATGAATTCTCTTTTGAATTTTTTAGAAATGAAAGAAATAAAAATAAAAATTTCTACTTTGTTATTTTTTCTAATTTTCTAAATAAAAGAAGCTAAAACTTACATTTTGAAAGAGATGAATGAATAATTTTTAGAAATTAAATTACATATAAATTCCATTTTAATAATTCAAATAAATTTCTAAAAACAACTAATGAACCCAAGAAAACTCAAGGGTCCCACCAGGTGTGCCAAAATGTTTGTATCTAATTTTTGTTTTTTAAGTGTGAGAAGAAAAAACTAGTTATGAAGGGTATGGAAGAATACCTATTAAAGTGCATGCATTTGATCCAAGATATTGTGGAGAGATCCTATTTATCTTGGTAGGATGACCTATAAATAATAAAACAATAAAATATACATGTTTATTAAACAAGTATATGGGTGGATTGCCTAGTGTGAGCTAGATCCTAGAAGCGAAAGCTTTCTAGGAGGCTGTCAATCCACCTACTTTAAAAGATATGTTGATAGATATAAATGATGGAATTTACATATAATAATATAAAAATGAAACTAAAAATATAAAATAACAAAAAATAATTAAATTTTAAACAAAGAAGTTGAATATTTTGCCAAAACTATGACTAGCTAAGTTAACTAGTGTTGAAAATTGATTAAGGCAAAGTGGTGGTTTTGGTTTGGAAATTTGGTAATGGTAAAGATAGATTGGTTGAGGTTGGAAAGTGTTTAGGATGGTAAATATGATATGTATTAATTATTTAAAATAATATTTCAATAAGTAATTGAGGAGGCAAAAGAGGAAAGAGATAAAGAGGGTGAAAATGGCAAAGGAGTAAAGAGGGTAAAGGTGGTGAAATGACAAAGATGGAAAATAAAATTAAAATGATAAAAGGTGGAAAATGAGGTCATTGGATTAAGATGGAAAATTTTGAAAAATGGAGTGAATTTCAAGGTAATAACAAGGAAATACTAAAAGGAAATACAAAATAAATGGGTATTACCTTCCAAGCTTTGTTGATGATGAAGTTCATGGTGTTGTTGATAATGTTGTAAATGATAAATTCCTTCATAAATTCAAGAAGAGATTCATTAATTTCAATTATTTCAATACTCCAAAATTTTGACCTTAAAAATTATGACCTCATTCAAATACCTACAACAAGATGTTAATAACCAAAGACTAATTTCCAACTAAACCTTGGGTGAAGGAGAGGGGGGGTATTAATAGCATATGATGTGAAGAGTCATGCCAAAAGAGGAATACTATAAATATGGATCCATTTTATATTTTTTGGATTAATTAGTCAAAATTAGGTGGGTGGATATTCCCATTTGGGTTGGTGAGTGTCCCATTTGGGTCAAGAAGTCAAAAATGGGTACCCTTTGTCTTTCTGAAAGTACTAAAGAGGTAGGTATCTTATTTTGAAGGTAAATTTCATGTGTAAAGGCAAAATAGATGTTTAATAATGGTCCCTTGAGTTAAAATTCACCATATTTAAATGGGGGGCATGTTATTATTAAATCAGGTCATCAAACACCTTGAAAAAGGGTCCCAAGTGGGGTATGATGTCCCACATCAAGCCACCTCACTTCTAAGCCATGGCACTTTCCATATCAGCTCCAAAATCACCTTCCATGTCACTTGACATGTCACATGCCATGTCACTTTCCATGTCATCATGAATAGTGATAGTGGGTCTCATAGTGATTAGTGATTAGTGATAGTGAATAGTACTTTTGAATAGTAATTTCAAATAATATTTTTGAATAGTATTATGTGAATAGGAGAATAGTGATTTGGTCAAGTTAAGAGAGGTTGGTGAAGGGTTAATAATTTTTATGGGGTTTTCATGTGTTTTTTAGGAATTTAGTCATAAAAAACTATAAGTGTGTACTTTTCTAGTGTCTACAGAGACACTGTATGGATGGGTCAACCATGAAATGGCCAAAAACCCTAGTCTAGGCACTTGTGCAAGCATGAGAGATAGTTGGAGTGTTTGGAAATAATTTTTTAGGATATATTTCTTTGAAATAATTATTTTATGAATGAAACATCAGTAGGAAACTTCATCCATTTAAATGAGGTCTCTTGAAGTACTTTCTAGGCTTACATACAGACCATTTCACTAGCAAAATAGTTCATTTCTTCGCTTTTGGCCAACTTAGAAAATTAAAGTATTCATAAATAATTTTTAATGAATTTAAAATTTACATGGATAATCTTATAACATCTACAAATTATTTATATACCTTTTCACTTGGTTTAGAATCCAATCCCTATTCTACACCTTCACAAACACACTACAACTATGCATGTATGCCTATTTTGTAGAATATTGTACCTAAATCTACCAAAAAATAAATTTATCAAGTTATAAATATATTTAGGATTATCAAAAAATTCATTTCAATGTTGAAATAATCTATTATAATCCATAATAAGGTTTATTTCTCATATCGAGTCACTACGAGGGTTTTAGGAGGATTTAAGGCATGTCAAGTTCTTAACAATAGTTCATAGAGGATAAAGTTTATTCCCCTAAACCAATTCAAAAATATTTATTTTTAGAGACCCATAAAACATATCAAAACACCACTTAGTCCCATGCAAGCTATCCCCCAAGATCCAAGAAAATCTTTGCTCTTCTCTCAGGCTTCTCACAAGGTTATGATAGGGTTTGGAGTAACATCGGTTATTAGATATCATTCATAGATGTTTAAGGTTTGAATATTGAAATAATACCATATATTTTAGGTATGATATCCATATAATCAACTTAAATTATATATTTCCATCATGCAACTCCTTCAAAGAGTTTTGAGCTTCACAACATGATCTCTCAGTCATGGTGAACTGTGTGAGAGACCTAAAGAATAATCTTAGGCTGTAAATATTTATAATTGTTCACAATTATTTTTTGTGAAATTTAATAGGTATTATACCATATTATTCAACTCAAAAATACTTCATCTCTTCATCTAACTTTCAACAAACCACTTTTATTCCACTATTTATATATGCATGTGTATGGTCTTAGGTTTATCTAGATTAAACAAGGTTTGTCAACATTAACCTCACTTTTGATGATTCTAAGGGTTATATGAAACAATATTATCATAATATAAAATCTCAATTTTGACTTAAATCCTTCCATAGACCTCTAATTCTCTTTAAAACAAGTAGGTATTTTCACTTGACTAGACAGATTTGAAGGTGCCAACTGAATGTATATGCAGGGTTAAAATAACTTGGTTTGGTTACCTTTATATACACATTATACATATTTAATTTGACTTAAATTTAATCCTATAACTTTTATATGATATCACCCAAGTTTCCATCTCATTGTATAGGTATCATTATCTTTTCAAGATTGGAAATAACATATGTTGGTTAGGCTAGCTTGTAGGTGTCTGTCCTTGGGATCTTGGATATGTCTTAGGAGTTTATAACTCTTATAAAATTAATTGGAAACTTCACTTAAAATACAAGGATTTAATAACCCTTCATTTATATTTTTCAACTTTATCATAGAACTACATTTTCACTTGTATACACCTATTAGCTTATACCTTCTAAGGCATGGTTGTAGGTGACTGTGGGAAGAGAGTTTGAACATGAGGTTTAATAATTGATATTCTCACAAATTTATGACATATTTAAAGTTATAAACCTCATTTCAATTTATCTTCATTACTCTAAAGTATTATTACCCTCTTCATAGCATCATTAGGCTTGTTTACCTACTTTTTTTCATACACAAGCTGGTGTATGGGTGCCTAAGGATTGTGAAATCCATTAGTGACTATTAAAATAGTCACCTCAAAAATATGATTATAAAAATAATAACATTATTCAAACCTACGGTCTCTCTCATACTTGCATTAAATCATGTTTCCACATCTGCCTTTCTTCTCAAGATAATTGGTTTTAGTCCAAAATGAGGACCTACAAGTTTGACACCTATATGTCTTTTTCTCTATTTGTATGGAATACTAAGAATAATGAATTGAGTATTAGACACCTTTATATTAAATTTAATCTTTTCATTTTCACTATCACCTTCTAAATAATCCTATGGACCTCTAACAAAGCATTATGAAATATCAAACTTGTCCATTTGTATATGTAGGCATTTGTTTATACAATGAACTCATATGCTAGAATTATACATGACAATTCAATCCAATGAGTTAATCCATACTATTTTATGATTAAATGAGATTAGTTAAGGCCAACTAAGTGCTTAAATGGGAATTACATGTCTCTCCTTTATTTAAGCATCTCTAGTATGAGACCTAAGATCCATGAATGCTTACTTACATGTATACATACCTATGGGTTACTAAAACGCCTCATAACCTTTGTTTGATAGTATGTGTTTGGATTTTACTATCATTACCTTATACCTCCAATGGTTAAATGGTGTCTTACCATGATTTCATTTATTTCCCATTATCATTTGGGTCAAGCTTAGAAATCAAACCTATAGAAGACTATTAATGCACTATGTCAGGCTTCCAAAGAGAAAGACCCTTGGTATCTCTTGAAAGACCATATAAAAGAGATAATTATAAAAGAGAGGTAACATGAATCATGGTAGAGTGAGGGTAACTTTACATGAATGATGAATCACCTGAAAACTTTTGGGAGTGAAAACAATTCAAATAGACCAAAACATTTGCGGTAGGGGTGACATATTCTACATGTTTGAGGCACTAGTTTCCTTGATGGAAATACCTCATGACTTTGAGTTTATTGATTGAACCAACAATAAAATTACTCCTTTTAAATATGAGAAAAACTCATAAAAGTAATTCTCTTTCATTGAATTATGAAGTTAATAAACATGAGCATAAAGAGACCCTACTTGAATGAACAAGACATAGTGACCTCTTGTGACTCTTAATGATTGTTCATAAAGGATATGGGATGAATCTAAAAAATAATGTAAAAAAATAGAATCTTACTAGGACCTATAACATTTCCCAAAATTTTAACCTCCAACTTTCTCTCTCTTGGATGTACCATACATTTAAATTTTACCTTTCTAATTTTATGAAGGTAGTGATGGTGGAAAAAGAGAGTGATTTAAAAATTTGAGACTTAAAAATTCCTTCCATACATGATTCTGACCTATAGAAGCTTAAAGGACACTCTTGAGTTATTTCCACCTGAAACTGAGTTCTTAAAGTCTGTACAAGTGCATTAAACTCCCTCTTAAGCATTAAAATTCAAGAATCTAACCATTTTCTAACATCTTGAAATATTGATAAGTTGAATAAATTCTCCAAGGACCTTGGAAAGAGTTTTAGTATGGATAATTTACTTTGGAGGATTTTTCATATGTTGTAATTATTCAAAACTCACCCTTTTGTTCAATTTATCTTACCTTAAAGTCCATAAATAAACCTTAAACTTTCCAAATAAATATGAAATGTTTATGAAAGGTGATTAAGGCATGAGATGACTTTGAAGGAAACATAGGGACCTATGAAACCACTTTAACAATAATAATTTCTCCATGACATGACTAGATCACTACAATACCAAAACAAGACATTACCTTGATTTCTCTAAATTTAACTTAAACAATGCTAATAAGGTTTTAGAAAGACTTTGTGAAGGCTATTAAAGCATGGGAAAGACTAAAACAAAGATATTAAGGCATGAAAACATAATTTTTTACATATAGAGGCTGAAATTTTAACCTTGGAGGTCAAAATTAGTCAACAAATTGGTGATTCATAAGGATAACATGCCTGCAATGCTTACTACATGAGTAACCTTATCCTTCAATTAGGAAATAGAGTTATTTACACTCAAATTCATACTTGACCAGACCATAACCATGACAAAACAAACTAATTTTACCTCTAAACACATAAAATATGGATAACACACACAAAGCAGGGGAATCAAAACACACACATGTGCTAGTTAAACACTTAGGGAACACAAAACACAACAAAGCAACTAATTATATACAACTAAATTGAAAAAAAATATTCCTCATAGATTAAATAAGAAGCTTATTATAACTTTTTGTTTATGAATTGAGGAATACCATGAGGTAAGCTTCCTTTCATACCTTTCTCTTTGTGTTTTCATTCTCTTTTTGAATACCACTCCTCTTGGCATATTTTAAATTTAAGTAACAATGACAAACCAATCCCATATAAATATGAATTCATCATATGGCTCAAGACCCTTATCATGATGCCTCTTTATGCTAGATTTCAACTCTAGTATGACTACTTTTTGGTTTATAGGGGCAGCCTCAAACTTGGGACTTCAGAGATTCTCACATTGTCCTTTAAGGAGTAAGGTAGCCTTTATAACATCCTCAATATAACCAAAAGGATATATAGACCTTTGAAGAGTCTCAGATTCATTACAAACTTCTGAATACTTCTACCATGGATCCTATTGGTCAATGAAGGCAACATCATCCTTAACCTTTATTGTTTTTCCAATCTAATCTCTTTCTTGTATTTAAGTGTGTCTTCATCATATATTGATATATCATAGAATTGAAACACTTGGTGATAATATTAAAGACATATTAGCTCACTGGGAACCTTGAATTTTTCATAATCAACTTGATATTATTCTCCTATAGGTTCCAACTTCTCAAAACCTTCATATTATTTGAACATGTGAAAATAGGTCTGTCACATGTCCTTCAAATTTCCTTGGACCTACTCATTTCACTCAACAAGATTAGTCTACATGAAGTTCCTCTTAGGAGCCTTTTCTTTCATGCCTTCATCAACTAATTCATTAGCCAAGGTAGCAATCTTAGTAATTTCCTCATAGGTAATTGTAACATCATCACAATCATTCCTTCATTAATTTATGAAGAATGATTTGTGTTTATCATCACCAAGATAAATACCAATGGTGAATTCCTCATCATATACACTTGAGTTATACTCTTCACACTCTCATTGGACCACATTTGTAGTTTCAACCTCTTCTTCATTTGTATCCCATAGCACATGTTCCTCTTTAAGAATGGAGATCATGTGAGGGTGATTAATATGATGATGAGCTTGTGATATAAGATGAGGTATGATAGGTGACTTATGGATAGGCTTGGGAATTGTAGAGAATTTTTACAACTTGAGATCTTAGATATGGAATATTATTGTAGGCACTCTTAGAGAGAAAGAAAGTTTTGTTAGGTTGTGATTGTTTCATCCTTATCAACAACCATTACATCTTTCTCATAACCTTCTTGAGGATCTTATACAACTGTAACTCAATTTTAAAACCTATCAAATAAGACCTTATTTTATTGAAATAATTTTTTAATAGACCTCCAAGATGGAAAAGATATGGGTTCTTGAAGAGAGGGATAAGGATCTTGAATAGGCACAAAAAATTCTTTGAATTTAATCTCTATATCTTATCTCTCTTACTGTTTCTTCATTTTCAATTCTAACTCTTCAATTTTATTGTCTATACTCTCTTGGAATAGATTTTATTAAAAGTGGTTAGTGAATTCATGAGGATAAGTAAGAAGGATGATATGAGATACAAGAGAGATCTTAAGGAGGGATGAGAGGGATTTGTATAGGTTCATATTCTTCCTTGACTTTAACTCCCTAATATATATTCATCTCACCTTTATTACTCGATTATTTCACCCCTTGATTCCATCTTCGAGTCTTGAAAGACCTCTTGGGGGATTCTTGAGGAAGAGAAGTAGAGTCTTGGTTCTTGACAATAAGCTTCTGAAAAACAATTTCCTCTTTATTTTGAATGTTATCTTGGATTTATTTCCTAGAAGAATTTTTTTGAGGAGTATATTAATTATTTGAAACACTTTGAAACTCACTTGAGAAGGTCTCTTGAGGAATAATGGGTGGCATATATGAAGGCTTAGGTGGTATATATGAATACACATGGAGATAATAGGATTAAACCTATTGTACTTCATTAACTCTTAACATATCTTCTATTTTTGGAATGAGACCAGTTACATCCAACATTTCACTTGAGAGGCTTTTCCACTTTGCTCTCTTAATAATTTCCCACTATTCTTTCATTAGTTGTAATGAGTATATCATATTATTAATGATATGACTATGGATATCTTAACCATATTCCCTTTATGTGTTAATCCCTATAATTCACCTATCATATCCCAAAATTGTTTTTTTGAAACTTGAAATGGAGCGATTTGAGAAGTGGCTATGTTGGCTAAGGACATTTGGAGGTTAAGAAGACTGATCATATGCAACATCATAATTATGTAAGTGGAAAATAGGATGATCATAAGATTTATATTAATCTTGAAAAGGTTCATTGGATCATAGAGAGGATGATAAGAATCATTATAGAGATGATAATGAATACCATAGGCTTGATTTACCTCATCAACTTGCATGAAATTGAAATTAACTTCAAATTCAATCATAAAAACTTCATCAAGATAATTAATTGAAAGAAAAACCTTCTTTGAATAAGTGATTGGGTTTTTAGAACCAACTATTTGAGAATGAAGTTTCCATTTATGTTTTAAATTCCTTTAAAGGCTGATATGTAGAAGAATGACACCAACAATGTTTCCACTAATTTGGACTTTAATCCATCCAGCATGCCAAAACTATTATCAACCAAATTTACACACTTTGGAAGGTAGTTCAAACCTTCCAAATTTGGAATAAACATGGAATCAACTCAAGGTTGTGGGTATCCTACTAGAGATGTGAGTCTCTATGTTAAAGGGATAGCTCCCTTGATGTATCACTTAGGCTCATCAAACTACTCTATCAAATTGTTAGGAAAAGAGAGAGAAACTTATTATAATAGAGGTGATTCAATAAAATATTTGGACCACAACCAACCAGATGAAAATGTACTTCAAACGTGAGACTAAACTACAAAAAACACTACTCTAAATCTACCTCTTTACATTAGTATTTATCCTAAAGTTTGTGAAGAATTTTTAGGCTAAGAGGACTAGTCAAAAGGTCATATCATGACACTAGTGAATATGATACTCAGCATTCACACCTCACTTAGGCACTTCACAAGCGCTAAAAAATTCTTTGAAATTGAATATGAATTCTAAACAAGGACAACATACCAAGGAAGTAAAGCTAATCATTTAATAAGATCAAGTAGTCAAGCATACACATTGAAACTAGTCAAAATAGGAGGTAATTTTATCATTTATCAAAGGCTTAAAAAATGGGTAGGGCTTCACCATACCTAGGTGGATGTTAAAAACTTATCCTATCAAAGATTAATATATAGTGAAATATGAGATAATAAGGAGAGAAGGGCATAGGATAAATACAGACAAGTGTCTCATGTGGAGTTACAATCAAGAAAGAGTTATGAAAATAACCCATTAGGTCTTAAAATAAAAGTTTTGATCTCCTAAATATGCTCTTCTACTCCATGTGGCATGGAAGTTTCAAACCTTGCTTGACACTTTGCCTTGATCTTCAAAACTATCCTTTGCCTTAGATTTTGAAATAACAAGTGGCTTATTTGATGGTATAGTCATGTTTAAATGACATAATTATCTTCTCTTTAAAACTTTAATATTCTTAGGATCTCATCAAATTGACATCATAGTGTAAATTATCAAGTGACTCTTTAACTATGTTGAAACCCCTTTGTCACACTAGGCCAATCTTGCTTACAATTTTCAAATCTTGAGTTTGTATTAAATAATGCATTATATATCTATATAAGGCATATAAATATCATATCAAACCTAAAACAACTCATTTTGAGGCATCAAAATCTCTTTAAAACTCTAATTTACACCAAAAGCTCTCATTTGGCCTAATTCCTTGTAGCCCTAAAAATGTATAAACCTCCTTATGTAGAATAATGCATGTAGTAAATTAATAAAATGAGAAAACATTTGAGGACCACATATCCAATTATATCTCCATGCCAATTTTTAATATCCAACTATGAATAGATGTGTCTTTTTTATGCTCTTCTCTCTCCTCAATTAGGCCTAATTACCTAGAAAATGAGTTTTGGCCTAAAATCACTCCCACATGTGTGAAACTTCTAGGAAGTGTTTGATTAACTTTATACACGAAAATAACATGTTCCATGTCAGTTTTCATCTTTTGAAACCCTATATGGATGGGTCAACCATGAAATGGTCAAAAACTAAGGTCTAGGCACTTATGCAAGCATGATAGATAGTTGGAGTGTTTGGAAAGAAATTTTTAGGATAAATTACATGGAAATAGGATTTTTATGCTATTAAAATCATTATGAAACTTCATATATTGAAATGAGGTCTCTTTAATTAATTTTGTGGCTTATATATAGACCATTTGACTAGTAAAATAGTGCATTTCTTGCCTTTAGGCTAAGTTGGCAACTTGTAGAATTCATACATCACTATGAAGGAGATAAAAATGTATTTGTATGATATTATAAAATAAACAAATTATTTATAAACCTTTTCACTTGTTTTATAAGCCACCCTACTTTGCACCTTCATAAACATACGTATAGTTGTGCATTTATGCCTATTATATATAGTATTGTGCCTACATTTGACATCCAATACCTTAATCAAGTGATCATGAGAGTTAAGAGTGTAAAAAAAAAATTTAAGGTTTAAATTTTCCATTATAATCCATTTAAAGGTCAATTTATGATATCAGGTAACTAGGAGGTTTTTATGAGGGTTTACGGCATGCCAAATTATTCACAATAGTTCATAGAAGATAGAGCCTCTTCCCTTGAACCAATTCCACAATATTGAAGTGGAGAGACACTTATAAAACATACAAACACCAATAATTCCCATGTAGACTCTTCTCTAATATCTGATCAAATATTTGCTCTTCTCTTGAGATTTTCACAAGGTTAGGATAGGGTTTAGAGTAACATCAATTCTTAGGGATCATTGCTATAGGTGTAAGACTTGAAGATAGAACTAGTGAAATATATTTGAGTTAGGAGACCCACACCATCACCTATAATTATATCTTATAATCATTCAACTCCTTTAAGGAGTTTTGAGCTTCACAATAGTACCTCTCGGGCATGGTGAATTATGTCAGAGACCTAAACAATAATCTTAGGCTCTAAATATTTTCAAGTGTTCACCATTATTTGGATTGACCTTTAATAGGTATAATACCATATTATTCAAATAAAAAATCATTTATCTCTTCATCTAACCTTAAATAAACCTATTTTCTTCCACTTTTTATATAGGCATGTGTATGGTCTTAGGCTTGTCTTGCTTAAACAAGGTTTATCAACATTAGCCTCACTATTGATGTGTATGAGGGATATATGAAACCATATTAACATAAGAGAAAATATATTTTTGACTTAAATACTTCCACATAACTGTAAATTTATTTAAAATAAATAGGTCTTTTCAATTGACTAGATAGATTTGAAGGTGTCAGATGATTGTGTATATAGGGTTCAAATGGATTAGTTTGGTCACCTTTCTCTAAACCTTATCCCTATTTAATTTGACTTTAACTGACTCCTAGAACTTTTATATGATCTCACCTAAACTCCCATATCATTTTATAGGTATTATTCTATTCTTAAGCTTGGAAATAGCATATCTTTCTTAGGCCAGCTTGTAGGTGTCAATTCTTGGGACCTTGATTGTGTCTTAGGAGTTTAGAACTCTTTTGCAAGTCATTGGAAAATAAAATCACAATAATAGGAGTTAATAAAACTTAATTAATACCCTTAAAATTTATCAAAACACTATATCTTCACTTGTATACACCTATTATCTTATACCTTCCAAGGCATGGATGTAGGTGACTATTGAAGGAGAGTTTGAACATGAGGTTTAAGAATTGATCTTCTCACTAGGTTATGACATCTTGAGATTTAAAAATGTCATTTAAAGTTATATTCATTAATATATATATATATATATATATATATATATATATATATGATTATTACCCCTTCATAGAATCTTTATGCCTATTTACCTTTTTGTCTTCATACACAAGCTAGTATATGGGTGCCTAAGGATTGTGAACTCAATTAGTGATTATGACACTAATCACCTTAACCCTATGATTCTCAAAAGCATAAAAGTCTTCAAAATTGTTTCCTCTCTCATACTTTCATTGAATCATGTTTCCAAATCTACCTTTATTCTCAAGAAAATTATTTTTAGTCTAAAATGAGGACATATAGGTCTATCATCTATAGGTATTTTCTCTATTTGTATGAACTATTAAGAATAATTCCTTGATTCTTATATACCTTTAGATTATGTCAAATCTTTTCCTTTTTATAATCACCCTATTAATAATCCTATGGACCTCTGACTAAACATTATTCCATATCAAACTTGTCCATGTGTGTGTGTGTGTGTGTGCACATGCATGTGCGTGCATGCGTGCGTGCATGTGTGTGTGTGTGTGTGTGTGTGTGTGTGTGTGTGTGTGTGTGTGTGTGTGTGTGTGTGTGTGTGTGTGTGTGTGTGTGTGTGTGTGTGTGTGTGTGTGTGTGTGTGTGTGTGTGTGTTTATCCTTATATAGTTAGTGCATATGCAAGACTTATATATGAAATTTGGAGCCAACGAGTTCATTTATACTCTTTTATGATGAAATGAGATTAGTTAAGGCTAAATGAGTGCTTCAAGGGGAATTACATGTATCTCCCTTGTTTTAACATCTCTAGCATGAGACCTAAGATCCATGAATGCTCACTTACATGTATGAAAACCTATCAGTGACTAAAACACGTCATAACATTTGTTTGAGAGCATATGTTTGGAATTTACTCTAATTGTCTTAAACCTCCAAAGGTTCAATGGTGCATTCCCATGATATCATTGATTTATCATTGCCACTTGGGTTAAGTATGGAAATCAGACCTATAGAAGACTGATGATACATTGTGTCATGCTTCTAAAGAGTAAGACCCTTAGTATCTCTTGAAGGATCATCTATAAGAGATACTTATAAAATAGAGGAAAAATGAATCATGGGAGAGTTAGGGGGGTTTCCATGAATGATTAATCACCTAATTTTTTTTGAGAGTGATAAAAATTCATAAAAAAACATATCACTTACAATAGGCGTGACATATTATACATGTTTGAGGCATTAGTTTCCTTGATGAATACACCTCATGAGATTGATTTGATTGATGAAACCAAAATTAAAATTAACAATTTTACCTCTAAAAAACAATCACAAAATTAATTCTCTTCCATCACATTCTGAAGTGAATAAATAAGGGCAAAACTAGACCCTACTTGAATGAATAAGACTCATTGACATATGTTCACTCTTAATGATTTTAAATAAAGGTGAGGGGAAGAATATAAAAAATAATGAAACAAAATTGAATATTAATAGGTCATATAACATTTACCAAAATTTTAGCCTCAAATTTTCTCTCTTCTAGTTGTATTATGCATTTGAATTTTACCTTTCTGAGCTTGTGAAGGTAGCGATGGAGGAGAAAGAGATTAATTTTAAAATTTGATACTAGATAATTACTTACATGAATTATTATGACATATATAATCTTAAATGACACTCTTGAGCTATTTCCACTTGAAAGTGAGTTCTTGAAGTTCATACAAGTGCATTAAGCTCCCTCTTAAGCATTGAAATTCAAGAATCTAACCATTTTTTGACATCATGATATATAGGTAAGTTGTATAACTAATAAAAGGACCTTTTAAAGATTTTATTATTTATAATTTACTTTTGAGGCTTTTTGATATGTTGGAATTAACTAAAAATCACCTTTTTCTTCAATTTTTCTTACCTCAAAGTCCATAAATAAACTTTAAACTTTACAAATCAACATGAAATGTTTATTAAAGGTGATTAAGGAACAAAATTAATTTTAATGACATCTAGGGACATATTTTATAACTTGGACAAGACTCATTTCTCCATGACATGACTAGACTACTACAAGACCAAAACAAGTCAAAAACAAGACATTACCTTAATTTCTACAAACTTTCCTTAAATAGTGCTATTAAAGTCTTAGAAAGATTTTTTTAAGACTATTAAGTCATGAAGAAGAGTATAAAAAAGGTATTATACATGACAACATAATTTTTTACCTATAGGGGTTGACATTTTGACCGTGGGGGTCAAAAATAGTCAATAGGTAGTTTTGGAGAAATTAAAGTAATGGTTGCCTATACAAATTAGAAGGATCAAATTCAATTTGAGGTCTATGATATATTTCAAATATTTTATAATGTGTTTTATTCCTTTCACATTTTTTTCCAAGCCATTTTAAATGTATAATAAAGTCATGTGACCTTTTAAAGTTTAAGAAAGTGAAATCTAACATAGCAATGCACTTACCAAGGGATCCTAAATCAACTTTTCAATGTAGATATGGCAATTTCAGATCATAAATGTATGGTTTCAGGTCCTATAATATTTTAAGGGTCAAATAATTCTATTGTAAGCATTTATAGGTCCAAATAAGACACAAATGTTTTAGCTCCTCTATCGAGCTCTTTACAAGCTAGTGAAGGTCATTTTCAAATGCTCAATTCATGAAGAGGAAGGAAAATTATATCAAATGATCTTTGGGGTATATATGTTTCTTTATTAAATTTAAATTATATGAATTATTTCTTAATTTTAATGGCTATGTTTTATGAACAATCTTTAACAAAATAAGTAGTCTAAACCCCCCCTAAAACCCCACAGGCAAGGTTTTTCTTATTTCACTAAGTTTACAAGTTTTTGGATGTAAATATATAATTTTTTGATATCATAAAGGGTTTTAATATTCCTAACACATCATCTTCCACCATCATTTGGCACATGTGATCAGTCAACATAGTAAAATGTGTCATGTTTTGGTGTTTTTGAAGATGGCAGGTAGTGTTTTTGAAGTTATGACATTCTCAAGCATGGAAGAAACTATGTTTGGAATGAAATAATTGTAATAATATTCCTATATCATATTAAGGTCTCCTAAAAATATCAAAATGGTTCAAATGTGGGTTCAAAGTCATTTAGAAGTGGATTGTGCAGGTTGCATACCTATATAAGATGACTACAGGCAAGGTTTTGGTGGATTTGAACATTTATCACCTAAAAATGTCTTTTTGAAACCTCCATAAACCTATATTACCTAATATAAATCTCTTAAATTGGTAGATATCAAACATAAAGGGCACATAATATATTATGAAAGACTTTGGCCTTAATGTTCTTCAAAAACTCTATAGGTATGAAAGAATGAACACAGGCTTGTGATCAATAATAAAATTTACAAGAAATTTGGGAGTAATTTATGTTTATTAAAAAATTTAATACACATTGATATGTATATATTATACCATTAAAACAAGGAATATTAGTTATGTGGTCAAAGGAGGTGTTGTGAGCCTAAAATAGTCACTACAAGTCTACCTATAAGATAAACATAAAATGCCAATGTTTTCAAGTGGAAATGAGTTTGATAAAATTCATAAAGTGTGTGAAACCTATTAATTAAATTTTATGAGGTTAATTCATTAAATTATTAATCATAATTTTGATTGTGTGTATAATGAACACCTACAAGGCTGTCATAGGCCCAATAAAGAAGACCAACTTGTGGTGAATGGATAGAAGACCAAGAGGTGTCAAAGGTATGGGAGAATATTATTAAGTTTTACACCATTAATATAATAATAAATAAATATATACTAGATAAAATATCTCAATTTAATGATCCTAACAATTAATAAATCTAAATGTGCACTCACAGGCCTGCCAAGAGAACTACAAGTTCACTTCCAAGAATGTAAGAAAGTATGCAATTTGTGATGATTTTGAACACTATGTAGGTTTAATAAAAAATTTAAATTTATAATCACTCTCTTCAAACCTTTATTAAGATCATAAAAATCATTAGAAGGTCTATTTTAAGAAATTAGGGTGCTTTTTATTATGACAATCATCTAGTATGAGTCGTCATGCCTAACAAGCAACTCCAAGGAGGTCTAAGGTATTGAATGGTAAGATTAATCACATAATGTGGATTTAAAATAATGTTTAAATTTACTATAATACCTTAAAAAAATCTTAACCACCCTTAAAAATCCTACAAATGGTTTATAACATGTTATAATAAGTTATACACAATCTAATAACACCTACAATCAAGTGTAGTTTTATACAACTATGATCCAGAGGTGTCATTTTGGCATAAGAATAAAAAATAGGTTAAATTAAGGTTTTATGGATAAATGGTAGACCTTGGGAGATGTTTATTATTACTATAGTTTTACTAAAAGGATAATAAAACTCACAACCTATTGTACAGTCCTATAAAACATAAATTTCTAAAAATTGGCATAATAGAGAGATTTGAAGATTGTTCAAGAGAAAGAAACTATTGGAAAGGTTGGGAAAAGTTGGGGAAGACCTATCAAATGTATTATAAGGATTTTTAGTTGTATAAAAATCTCCCCATCCTTTTTTTCACTCTCAACCTACATAGGCCTATGTCATGACCAACCTAGGGAAAAAATGCATTTTACATAACATGAAATTAAACCCTTGCAATTGCATGAAACTTTGTCAATTGACCTTATTTGATGTGCCATAAGAAATTTTGGTTTTTTTGGAGTAGTAATGTATGGTATTGTATGGTCTCTAGTACTATATGCTTGTTTTAGGTCTAATTAGGCATAATTATGAAAGAGGGTGTTGGGTTAGTAGGTATGCATTAGTAGTTGAATAATGAAATTTTGGGTAAATATGAAATGGGATAAAGGGTACCCAATATGAAATTATTTTTCCTATGATTCCTGTAGATATTTCTAATCTAGGAGTTTTATGTCAAAATAGGGTTATACAGAATAGGCCTCAAAGGAAGCAAATGCAAAATATATGAATGAAATTACAAAACAAAGGTGTAAATATGATTGGTTATATGTATTCAACAATATTCCAAGACAAGAATAGGAATTTAGACCCAAATAATATGATTTATCACTTCCTAGTCAATCATAAAGAGTAGTTTCAAGAGGTCAAGGATGAAGCATCAAGCAAGATAAAAATCCTACACCACCTTGAGAAGATCATCAATAAATGAAGTGCATAAATTTTGAAGAAATAATATATATATATATATATATATATATATATCCTTTGGTAGGTTTTCTTGTTTATAACTTGATTCATAATGAGATGCCACTTGTCATAGGCTTATCAGACATCCATCTTCTCTCTCTTTCTCATTCTCTTCTATATGTACTACCTTGTTTAGAATTGAAATAATCCTTCCACTAGGAGTATGGCATACCCATGATATTTTATATGCATATGGATCAATAAATGATTATTTTTACCTCCTTTTATGGTTTTATGTAGTGTGAATCTTTGAATGGCTGATCTAAGCAAGTGTAGACTTAGTTCACCTTATTCTATTATCCTATTCTTCTTACATTAATGTATATTATTACTCTATTATAGGTTGTAAAGAGTTTCATCAAGGGTTCCATGTGGGTTATAAGTGTAAAATGTATTCCCTTATAGACTCATAATTCCTTACCTCTTTTAAAATAATTGATGTGATAAGTTATTTTTAGGAGAAGTGTATGTTTATTGTAGTCTTTTACGTCTTAATTCACATGAAAATTAGTGTTAGTGGCCATAATATTTGGTGTATCACCCAATTAGATTAGAGTTTCATCCTCCCTTTTATTTGAAAGTTATTAGATTAGTGATCAGTCCTAAGTGATGCATCAAGGTAGCTATCCTTTATCCAAAGGTTCAATCCATTATTTAGGTCACCCACAACCTAGGATTGTTCCCATATGCAGATTAGATTGAGAGGAACTAAAACACCATATCAAGGGGTGGAAATTTAAGCTATAACATGAACTTACAACATTCTTGACCTCTAATTCTCCTAAATCTATCAAACAGATCCAAGATGGTCAACAAATCTATGGTATTAGTTTATATTTCCCCTCATTCTTATAAGAGTATGAACATGAAAAGAAAAAAATTGAGATAGACTATTGGTTATAATTAGGAGTAAACCAATAAGAAAGCGGTTCTGTATTTTATGAAAATGAGATATAAAAGTTAAATATTGATGATCTCTTTCCTTAGTTTATACTCACCTCTAAAGTAGTTGATATTACTCGAAAGTTCCTCTCAATAATAGAAGCAACCAAAATGGGAAGTATTGAGCATCATGGCCTAAATGAAAAAGTTATGCCGATAGAGTTTCAAGTTGAAACTCTCTAGATACTTCAAACACTAATGAAAAATTTAGAATGTATTTTATATGGGAAGAACATAAACCACTATCATGCCTTTTTGATGCTGAGGACAATGAAGAGGATTCTATGTAGGCATCTAGTTACATGCAAAAGTAGCCACCAAGTATCTCATATTTTGGTAGGTATAAATACCTAACCTATCTATCACTATAATATAAAATTTAGGCTAAGGTATTTTCTAAACCCTATCCCTCATGCTTTCCAAAATATAAAGACAAACCTAATGCATGATTCCAAACTCCTAGTTTGCTTGAGTTTCATGAGAAGAACATTGACAATTATATTTTAGATAGTGTTTTCCATCATAGAGGGTAGAATAGGTGTAATAATTATTCCCTTTTCCCTTCTCAAAATCCTAAGTAATTAGGGGTTTGACTATATTCAGGCATGTTCTTTCCTAAAAGAAACTCCTCGAATAATTTATTTTCCCTTGTTTTTTTTCTTTTTCTTTTTAATTATTTTTCCCTTTTTGTTAGCTTAGGATTGATTTGGATTGTTTTTATATTTTATTTTTTGGGTCTCCCCAGATATTTTTGTTTTGAGATCTTTATGTTAATAAAAGAAATGGAATGGAATATTGTTGAAAATGTGACATAGATGACACTCAAAGAGTCTAATTTTTATTTTATATCTTGTGTGAGTTACTATGGTTTATTTGTTCATTTTGTAAATGTCAAAGGTCAATTATTATTAATAGGAATTATGGGATTATAAAAGATATTATCTTGTTTAAAACCATCTAATGTACTTGAAGAAATATCTAAAGGCAAATGCAACATTGCTTCAATTATGGTTAATTGAGTCATCATGAACTTGCTTATGTCCTTGTACCCATGTCTTGGTATCCAACACTCTATGGATGAAAATGAAAAATATAGTTTCAAAATAATTGAGATAAATGTAAAATATAAAATTTTCCTTGAAAGGGTGATCTTGGCAACCTCCACCACATGTTTTCTAGCCTAGTTGGTAGTGGTGCAAATATTTTGTAATGGAAAAAATGTATCTATGTTAGGACTATATAGGCCTAGATAGAGTATATTAATGCCCACACCACTTCCCCCCAAGATAAATTTAATAAGTATTTTTCCTTTAATAGTTTTAGCCTTGTGTAAATTTGAATTACTATGTGAATGCAAAGAAAACGAATTAATCACTTTTTCACACACATATGTGGTCTTTGTATAGATTCTTAGCTTAGTATTTAATTTGTATCTATAGACTTTAGTATATTTAAATTATTGTTTGTTTCATGTGATTAATTATAGTCAATGATTTTTTTTCTTGTGAAATCAAAAATTCTAGATTGTTGAAATATTTAGGATTATTTCCTAGTAAGAGTCATTATTTGTTGTTGCTTTCATAACATGCCCCATTTTTAAGCTGAAAATAGGGACCCTATTTTTGATTTAGAGTTTAGTCTTATGTCCTAAACATTTCATTTTGGCTTCTTATTTTAAGTAGCCTTCTTGGGAGTGCATTCCATAGATGTGAATATTTAAATCTAAATTTGCTTCATTACTTTAACTAAGTCTAAATAATAAAATGTTCATCATAAGTGATTTCTCTAATTCAAATCTAGGTCTACATTAATTTAATATCTAAACTTGCATAGATATATTAAGTCTTGGTTTATCTTCATGTTTGTGATTTGAAACACATTTTATATCTTACTTTTTAGATCATTTCACCCTAAGATTATGAAATATATCTAACTATTTTAGATTTATATCACTTCTTTTCCAAATTAATTTAGTCCCTTTCTATTTCATTTTGACTCAAAATGACTCAGAGTTCATATATATTTGTTCTTTTATTAGTCATGTTTTTATATATTAGACTAAATTGGCTTTTCAATCAACCAAATGATTAAGTCAGTTCACATTTTTTATTCTTTTACTTAGTCAATTTTATTTTTTCTCATAGGTTATACCATGTGTCAAAATCTTAACATTGTGTGAGTTTAGGAGAAAAATATTTTATAAAATTTGTTAAGTTGTTTTAAAGCTTTTGGGAATCAAGATCATGCCACATGGCATAATCCTAATGACTTAAAACCTTAGAATCTTAGATGGATTAATACATTATAATTAGGAACCGTATAAACATAGAGCCTTAAATCCTCAAAAATTCATAGGCATTAAACCATTAAGAATAAAATAAATCATCTTATGCTCTTGAGGCCATGAGAAGATGTCACATGGCACATTATCAAAATACCAAGAGAATGAGAGAATTTAGACATTAAACCTTGGAATATTAAACCCTTATCCTAAAGCATAAATATCTCAAGAAGCTGAGGAGATGAAATGTGGTGATGATTAAAGACAAATACATAAAGAACCTAGGAGAATGAGAAAAGGCCATGTGGCTACGGATATGATAATAACAAATAATGAAGTAAATCTTGAGAATATTGACAAGTTGACAAGTGGTAAAATGGGATTTGTTGGAGCAAGATAAATATCATAGTGAAGGAAAATGAAGAAGTTATGGTACAACCACATGGAAAGGATCCTACTATTAAATAACATGTTGGATTCATAACCAATAAAGCCCTAAGTTGAATTCTATGGCCCTTCTAACCATCAAAATCATGAAAATCCAAGGAAATGTCATGAATCCAATTTGATTGATATAATAAAATCTTATATCAATTCCTCACCAATAAATGATTATAATAGTAGTATAATTCAATGCAAGACTAAGCATAGGCATCATCCAAAGCATGGTGTGCACATTGGAATCAAGTGTTGACCACATAAGATAAAGATACCTTAGAGAGGCATGGTAAATTATGTCATAGAATGTAGTCTTGATACAACCCTAATTTGTTTCATATACCAAAATTAAATTGACACATGGTTTAATCACTCAAATTTTAGGCATGCCTTCAATATCTAAAAGATCTCGATCCGCCTGCTCAAACACATTTCATCAATAAAATTAAATGTTTATAACTACCCCTTTAATGATAATATTTGATTGAGTTTTAAATCCTTAGACTTGTGTGCCTATATAATATCAACTCTTCAATGTATTAGGGGATGGCCCTTTTAGTATTGAGGAAGTTATGCTTAGGCTCACTGCTTTAGAGTAGAATATATTAGTGGTTATCTTAGTTAGGCATATCAGTAATTTCTTTTCATGAATTTACATACATTTTAGATTATTTTTATAAGTTGAGGTTTCTTATAATCCATGTAAATAACTCTCCTTGAGTATCAAATTAATCTAATTGATCCTTAATAGAAACATGTTTAATTTGAAAGCTTTGTAATTTGATAGACTTGTCTATACATGTATATGGTGGACATGTTTTCCTCATTGGCTCTATTAATTAATTCCAAAAACTCTTAAACCATCCTTAATTCTATTTTTTAAGGTTTGGCTCAACTAAAGATTGGTTTATCTAGGGAATCATCTACTCAACAAAATTAAACTAGCCTACATTAGAGATAGGAAATTAACATTTTCAAATATCCCACATGGATTAAATTGTCAATTTATTGTTGTGGACTTCATAGGAAATTAATTGAACTAATTATGTTATTATTTATTTTATAATTAATTAATGCTAATTAAATTCATTAAATAACTATACATTTTTGGTCATTTGATATACTAATTCTTTTTCAAATCAATATTATTATAAAATACAAATTGAAAAGTCCATTTAATATTTAAATTTTCCTAAATGATAAAAATAAAATATGGGAAAATGAAGGGATTTTCGTATTTATTAGTTGAAGAAATATTGTACAAAAAAGGAAAAATATTGACTTTGTAAATCTCATTATGTTCTCAAGCTCTTGGGGAGAGATAGCTACAACTTGGTGTGGCGATATGTAGTTTTTATATTAAAATAATGAAATAAAAGAAAAAAAGTGAGATTAGTCTAATTTTATATTTTTAGATGAAAAATACATTACAATTACTCATCTTATTTATTCTATGAAACCTATGGTGTTTCCAAATTTTGTGATAAAAACCTCATGTATGAGCTTTCTTCATGTCAACAAGTTTATGCATGTTTGATCTCAAGGAAAATTTGTACCAAGTGTGTGTAATCTAGTTTGTAAGGAGACTTTGTGCTTCCAAGAATCCCCTTTGTTCCAAAATCCCATATTTCTCCTATGTTCATTTTTATATGAGAGGAAGTATTTTATTTCTATAATTTACTCTCAATTTATCCCAATGGTTATCAAAATTTATCCCATTGTGGTTATATCCTATTTACCCTCTTTTACCCCTTTTTTTTTGTTTCATTTTATGATTTATAGTAAAAGTTACATAACCCCCCCCCAGCCGAATAAATATTAATATCCTAGGAGTGAATTACCCCTCTAAAATTTAGATGAGAACAACCATCTTTACGATGATCTCTCCAACTTTTGGTGGGTTTTCTTCACTTACCTTCTATTGGGTGAGTTAAAAAACCAAGGCAACCAAATTTTACGCCAAAATTTTTTGGTGAATCCACTAGGGATTAAAAAAGTGTCTTTTATTCCTATAATTTTAAGGTAATCTTCTTGTTGAAAAATAATATTAGTGGCTCCATTGAAATGGTGCTTGGAAATAACAAAACACAACCCATGATTCTGATTTTATAATTTTTTTTATTGATGCCAATGGTCTAATTTTAGTTTTAGGCATGAAGACATTTAAGTTGAATTAAGAGTATAAATACAATTTACACATTTATTGGTAAAATTAAAAATGAATAAAAGATATAAGTGTTTCAAAATATCTCAGATTAGACACTGATTAGGTTTATGCAAGTGATGATACAATAAAAAATATTTTTCTCTTCATACCAAAATTAAAAGGAGTTATAAGCCTAGAGGCTTTTTATGATAAAAAAAGAGTTAAATTTTTGAAAAAAATCTATGGAGCCATACAAGTAAAAAATAAATAAGATTTCCCAATCTAAAGTTTAGCTCAAGTGGAAGAATCCACATAAGAGTAAAATTTAGCCACACTTCAAGAGCATGAGATGACTCATGAAGGTAGTGAGATTAATATTAGTGAATATATGGTGTTTAATATGTTGAAAATAAGCACATAACATGTTTTTAAGAAGGAAAAAAGCAATTTGTAGGAAATTTCTAGGCATTTGTAGTGCCAAAAGGTTTAATCACCAAGATCACATTTGGAAGTGCTTATGGGAGATTTAGTTTAGCCATTCATTATTCAAGATTCACAAGAGAATATAAAAGGTGAATATGTTAGAGGTATTTAATATGATATTCATGTTTCAATTTTCAAGTCAAAACAAATCCAACCCATTCATGAAAAAAATACATGTAATTGTTACCTTTTGGTTATGCATGACCAAGTGTTTGAATTAATATTTATCTATCCTCTCATTCCTCATGTCTTTACCATGGACAAAATTAAAATCATGATATTATCCTTAATTTTTTATTTATAAATGATATCCTCATCAAGACAAATTTTGTCCCATAGAGGTTTATACTTTTCCCAAACCATAAATGTATTTTTTTAGTGTTATGGCGTTTCCCATTCTTTTGTAAATTGTTTCCCTTTTTCAAAATTTTATCTTGTGTAATGTTCCCTTCCATTTTACCATTTTGTGTGTTCAACAAAACCTATATTTTACACTATGGTGTTTTATCCTTCTCCCCTTATTTATCTCTTGAGCCTACAAAGCGTTTAGGTGGTTCCACTCTTTTTTGGAGGACCTAACATTTTAAGTAAATTTCATCAATAATGGTATATACATATTTGCTTTGGATCTATTCATTTTTTGTGCACATATTATAAAAAATTCATAGTTGAGTGGCATGATGTTTTTTAGTTGTGTTCTTACCAACAAATTTTCTATATTAGAACTCAATGGGTTTGTTCATGATGAGATAAACTTTGATGATGTTTTAACATCTGATATATTGAAAATTTTCCATATTCATCTATGCATTCAGATGAAGGATGCAAAACTTGAAGAATAAATATATTGTCTCATGATCATTTCTAATTTCATAAATTGTTATTATTATCACTCAAAAGTGCACGCTACAAGAACTTGGGCTTTGTTCTCACTCTTATTGATAAAATAGAAAATATCCAAGGCTTGGGTGACCTTATATTGGATATAATATTTAGATAAATATTTGGTTACTTTTAGTAAACTCACCTAATTATTTATAAACTATCTAATTATGTGATTTGTTAACTGGAAAAAGGCTAAAAGGATCAATGCTAAATATAAAAATGGAAATGAAAACTAAAAATAGGGGTTATAAAAAAATGTGAAGTTTAATTATACTTTTACTTGAAAAAATTTAGAAGCTAAAAAACTACACACAATCACTTCATATTCATATAATGGCTCTTGCATCAGTATTTCACACAAAGGTCTTGACAAACACTCATAATAGCTAGGAAGGAATGAGAAATGATTGAATTCACTTCCAAATTAGGTAGAAATCAGAATTAGACACTTGATATGACCTAAAATAATTATCATATTATTAATAAATATGAAAAATTTAGACATAAACATATAAAAAAATCATTCACTAAGTTACATCAATGAATGTTCAAAACACACTTCATGACCAACTTGAGGATGGAGGATAATTCACCTCTTATTTCTTCAAAAGTGAGGTAGTAAAAATTTTAGTAGAGTTTTAGTAAGCGAAAATAATAATATCATAATAATAATTAAAAAATTAATGTACATATAGAAATTAGGAAGATAGAGAGAAGACAAGAAGCTTCAGATGAGTCCCTAC
Organism: Torreya grandis; assembly: GCA_037957365.1. Taxonomy (NCBI): domain Eukaryota; kingdom Viridiplantae; phylum Streptophyta; class Pinopsida; order Cupressales; family Taxaceae; genus Torreya; species Torreya grandis. Next base: position 63,648 of record JARHVA010008215.1, read on the forward strand.
TAGTCCTCGTTCACTCCTACTCTAACTCCACTACGAACTCAACCTTGAAATGAAACTTCAAACTTTCAAACACACTTCTCAAATTATAATGTATAATTTTTAGATTATAAGTATTATTTACCATGGAATATGTCATGGTAATTATGGATAATTTTTTTTTGAGTTTTTAAAAATTTAAAGGTCTCTTGCATGCTTTGAAAGTCTTCAGTCTTGAAGAGATCTTCAATTAACTCCTCTTGAACATGCACCTTGTATTAAACTCCTTTTGATATTTAGCTAACTCATTTTGATATTTAATGAATATTAAAGTTTTAATTTAGTTACAATTATTTATATCTTATAGTTTTACTTGATCTTCTTGACTTACAGTTTGGATTTTGACTTGACTTATCTTAACTTACAACTTGCATGCATCTTGACTTTCTAAATTTAGCCTAAAAGGGGGTGCAGTAGGAGAGATTATGAATGTTAAAATTATAAGGGGTATGTTAAACAAAAACATGTCTTAAAATATAAATAAATACTTGAACACAACTTCTCCACTTTTTCACGTTTTGAATTCCACTTTTCTAGGGCTAATTGAAGACTCTTATTGTTGACTTGACCTTTTCTAAATTTAGCCAAAAGAAGGTGACCTATATTTTGAAATTTTATATATCCTTAGATATATTAAATAATTAAAATAATTTTAAACATTAAATTACATAAAAAATACTTTCATGTCAAATTTCATGAGGTTTAATTAAATAAAACTCAACATATGCACTTTTTGGTGTTGGCTAGTTTACACAATTTTATTTATGAATGCTTGTAGGTCTACATTTTGATAATTTATTTATTTTTATGATGATTAAATACTTAATTATTTTTAATTATTACCATTAATAAACCTTATAATTATTAAAAACATTTTAAGTGCTTGACCAATCTCTTAAACATCTCAAAAAATTCCTTTTATGAATATCTCTCTTACTTTCTTAAAACCTTGATACTTGTATCTTTGCCTTTATTAATTTTTTGCCTAAAATTTTTTATTGATGATAATTTATTAGGATAATATATTCCTTATAATATATCATAACATTTTTAATTTTCAAAAATTAACTCAAAAATGTAATTATATCTCTTAAAAGTGAGTCATTGGGGTTTAAGAAGGCTTTTAGAGCACCTATTTGACTTAAGGACTATTAATAAAATTAATAAACTATAACATAAAATAAATAAATGTATTATTTAGGTAATAATTTTAATAATATACCCAAAATACCATTTTAACCAACTCTTCTTTACCTTCATGTACTGAACATTTGAAAACTACCTTCACTAACTTGCAAGTAACAACTAGTTAGAGAAATAAATGAAACCTGTATCAAAATTTGGACTTGTAAGTTTTTAATAAGAATGGTTTTGGATAAATTAAGGTTTTATTTTTTTTAGATAATTTTTTTAATCTTCACTCCATGAATGGAGTCTTATTGAAAACCTACACATAAATAACTTTGACCAATGGTGGTAAAATTATCAACATTCTCAGAAACTTTACTGAGATGTTTTCTTGATAAAAACTCAAGACAAATAGATATATTGATTGGGTTATAGATTAATTAAAATATCACTAAATTTTAAAGTTAAAATTTCCTCAAACAAATACAATACTTGTTCATAAGCACTTATTGATTTGAAAACTGAAACAACTATGAACTAAAAAAATGTGTAAGATAACACTTAGAAAAAAGTATGAACTAAAACAACTACCAAAACATGTGCATAAAAATAATTATAGGAATATTAAATCTAACAATACTAATATAGCCTATACTAACCTAATTTAACAACTAGAGATAGCCCTATATAAAACTGTTAACTAGTAGTGCAAAGTAACTACCCCTCTTCACCAAGCTCATGTGACTAGCAAACTTGATGGCAAGCATGATCGAATGGAATAGAGAAAACTTTATTCTGATCATGAAATATTTTTATTCCTCAAAATAAACCTTATACACTTCCTCCAATTTTATTGAAACATGAGTAACCTGAAGTACACACTTAAAAACTGATTTTAAACATGTTTAGTCTCTTCTTCATGTTATTAAATGAACATTATAGGTAGTGTATTTTATTTTTTAACCTCAAACTTGGCTATATAGTTGATAGGAATGATATTTTTGTAGTATGAATCTCTACAATCTAGTTTTTATAGCCAACATGTACCTCTAGACAAGCTAGCTACTCAAACTAAACAAACTGAGATGAACCTTATGGCGTATTTATAGGATTGAACTCAAGAGTAAATACATCCTAATTATTGAGATTTTTAGGCCAATATAGGTCTATTTCATCTTAAAAGAGTGAATAAAAGTCTATAAACTAATTCAGAGGTTGATAACCTTCCTTAATAACATTAAACAAATCATTATTAAGTGGAATTACCTCCTGGACTTTTAGAATTGGAAGACTAACTCTTTCTTTTATGTTGTCTTGCTTTCAAAATTTTCCATTTTATATATATTATAGCCCATATTATCCTTTCATAAGAGTGAAACTTGATCCAATTATGCCAAACAAGTATTCAAACTTCATTTCATTAGCTTGTACATCAATTAGGTCCTCTTATGTCTCATTATTTCTATTCAATGATTCTATTGATTAAATATGTATATAGTATTGATATGCAATATCTTATTGATTTCAATTATATTCCTCTTCCCTATCACACTCCATACATTATCTCTCAAAATCAAGTGTTATCTCTTGCATACTCTTTTTAACTTGATTGGAAAGAACATGATTTTTCCAAGGCTAATTAGAAACATGATTAAGGTTGGAAGGGGGATAAATATAATGAGAATATTGATATAATTTTGGTTCAGTGATACTTTATGTGAATCCATAAATATTATCATTTTTATGAGGTATATGAAGATACAAAAGCTGCATTTTGACCAAAATAATGACTAGGATACATACCAATTGATGCTTTATAAGCACTTGGACTACTTAAACCAAATATATATAACTTGGAGTCACCAGACACTAAGTACTTGAGCAATGTATTTTATTAATTTTTTAAAAAAATAACACCAAAATTTAGCAATATTCTATGTTATTATCCCATTGGGTGTGCCAAAAACTATTATACTCAAAAGTCCACCTTGTAAGAAATTATGATTTATTCTCACTCTTGTTGTTAAAATGGAAACTATCCAAGGTTTGGGTAACCTTATGTTGGATATATTATCAAAATTAATTATTGGTTCCATTTTTTACACTCACCTAATAATCTCTAAACTATCTAATTCTGTGATTTCTTGACTAGGAAAAGGGTAGAAGAAACAATGATAAAGCTAGAAATGGAAATAAAAACTAAAAATTAGGTAATGTACCAATGTAAAGGTAATTTATGCCTATAATTAACATGTTTTGGAGGATAAATAACCTATCAAAATTTAATTCATTATCATATAATGGCTCTTGCATTAGTATTTCACACAGAGGTCTAGACAAACACTCACACTAGCTTGAAAGGAATGAACAATAATTGAATTCACTTCAATATTAGGTATAAATCAAACATAAACAATTTATATGACCTCAAAGAGTTCTTATTTTTTTAATAAATATGAAATATTTATACATAAAAATAGGAAAAATAGTCATTCAATAATTTCTATCAATTAACATTAAACACACACCTTATGAACAACTTGAAAATGGAGAAAAAATTAGCTCTTTATTACTTCAAAGGTGAGGTAGTATAAATTTTGGTAGAGTTTTAGTAAGATAAAATCATAATATAATATAAATAATACAAAAATTAATGTACATATATAAATAAATAAGATAGATAGAGAATATAAGAAGCTCCAAATGAATCCCTCCTAGTCCTAGTTCATTCCTGCTTCAACTCCACTACCAACTCAACATTGAATTGAAACTTCAAAATTTCAAAAACACTTCAAAAATTCTAAAGTAGAATTATAATATTTTAAAAATTATTTACCATGTAATATTGAGTGTTAATTAGGTATATGATATTGTTTGAGTTGTTTCAAAGTTAAAGGTCTCTTGCAGACTTTGAAAGTCTTCATTATTGAAGAGATCTTTAGTTAACTCCTCTTAAAATTATAACTTGTATTGAATTCATTTTGAAATTTAATTAAACAATTTTGATCTTGCATGAATATTTAAGTTTTAATTAAGTTAAATTTATTTGTATCTTTTATTTTGACTTGACCTTCTTGACTTGTAACTTGGATTTTGACTTCACTTATCTAGACTTACAACTTATATGCATTTTGACATTCTAAATTTATCTGAAAGAGGGATGTGGTAGGATAGATATTGTGTTTTGACATTATAATAGGTATATTAAATAACAATATGTACTAAAATATTAACCAATACATTAACTCAACTTCTCCACTCTTTCATGTTTCAAACTCCACTTTTTTAGGTCTAACTAAAGACTCTTGTTGTTGATTTGACCTTTTCTAAATTTAGCCAAAAGGGAACAACATGTATTTTGGTATTTTATATATAATTAGATATATTATATAAATTATACCACTTTAAAACATTATAGGACATAAAAACACACTTACAAATCAAATTTCATGAGATTTTATCTTATAAAACTCAAAATACGCACTTAAATACCTGTAGGTCTAAGTTTTGTCATTTTATTAATATTTTCAGGCCTAAATACCTCATTATTTTTTAATTATGGCCATTAAACACCCCTTTAATAATTAAAACCATTATATGTGCTCAACCAATCTTTTCAAGCCACCATGCTTAAACCTTCTCACTAGCACTTTACAAGCTATGACTAGTGCCATGACTAAGCTTCTTAATAACTTAAAGCTTGAAAACTGATATTGAAACACTATTTGATGATTATAAACCTTTGTTACATGCCTTAAATTATATTAAAATAATGTCATACCTATGTACATACATCTTCATGCTCACCATGTACATGTTCATGATATGACCATGTTTGTTATGACTAAGCTTCTCGAGACACCTTGTTCTCAAGGACTAGTACTCAACCATGCTTTAATTTACCTAAAAATTGACATAAAATTTATAAAAATAATTATGATTCCTTAAAATTATCTTTCAATAGAGATAAATTAGGTTTCCTTCAAATTAACTCTTGTCACATGGCTCATATCTCACATACCACTCACCATGCATCTTTACTAGATTCACCTTGACATAAATTAAATAAACCTTAGCATAAAATGACATCAACATTGACATAAAATTACATAAAAATTAACATTAATGACAAAACTTCTCAAGAAACTCCCCATTTTTTATTGATGGCAAAATATTCTTCAATTTTATCGCTCTCATCTCCCCTAATCTAGTAAATATCCCTTCTTGAACTTTAAACCCCTTTGACATTAATTACAAAGGATCTTACAAAAAATACCATATGGAACCACACCTTATTACAATAATAACTCAATATATATAAAATTAAACATTAAAGAAACATGCTTCATGCATTACTCCTTCAAATAAAGTCAGAACTCAAAACTACTGACCTTGTTCTTATCATGATTGATATGACATAAATCTTTGATCATCATATTCTTGTCATCAAATATACTTGGAGATTATGACCAACCTAAATAAATACCCCTCAAACCAATCATCCATGATTCTTATGCTATCTAAATAGTGTCTCCATGAATCCTAATGGAGTGCCCTCTTTCCATAGAGCACTAAAACAAGACAAGTTCAGGAGATTACCAAATTTCTATGCTCTCACAAGACTGAATATCCTTCAGTATCCTTTTAAGCTTGATTGGAAGTATAGGATTTACCTCTTCATCAAATATTTGATCATCAATGTGAGCTAAAAATAGACATTATTTACTTGATTTCTCATCTTAAGTATTCTCTACCATAGAAAAAATTTCATTTAAGCTTGTATACTAATCATACATAACCTTTAATGTCTTTGGTTTCCATATCTTGATTTTCCTTCTCTCTTATACACTAGGGGATTCAAACTTCTTATTTTGACTTAATGGCCATCTAACTCTATTATGGAAATTTTTTCTAATGTGTTCTACATTATGATAACTATAAAAAACAACCTCATACATACCTCTTGACTAACATGAACTATGACTCCTTCCATAGTTCCATGAGTACTTATTCTTGGAGGGTATTTTACAATATCTTGCTCTATGGCCAAACTAACTACATACAAAATAATGACCATTGAATGAAATAACATACCTCATAGAATTAGGTTGTTTTATTGGTATCCTTATGTTATATTTATTATCTTTAATATCCTTAACCTTAACATAAGCTACCTCAGTTTGATATTCTTTGAAACCAAGTCCTATCTTATCACTTGTAGATTTTTGACTACTTAAGATATCATCTAGAGCGTCAATCCTCTTTTCAAATTAGGTCTTCACCTTGATAGATGCTTAACCCAACTTAGATTTCAAGGATTCCATTTCATTTTCATACCTAGTGCATTTTTCCTCTTTAGCCTTTAGGTTTGTGTTGACTATATCAATCTATGTTTCAATTTGATTGATGATCTCATCATATTCCTTAAAAGTATTACTTAGTCTTTCCTCAAACAAGCCAATCTTCTCCTCATATTCCTTAAATAATGATCTTATTTTGTTATTATTTCTTCATTACAACTTCAAATCCTCTATATCACTTACCAATTTTTCCTCAAGGTTAACTTTAGATTATTATTCATCTAATTCTACATCAAACATAAAGCCTTTCCCATTTGAATAACACTCACTATCTGATTCTATGGTGATGAATAAGGTTTCATTGTTGTCATGTTCATGTTCATCATTTTCATCATCACTATAAGATGTGCTTGTTTAATTTACATCAAATGAGTTGTCTTATTTGATATATAAACTTTTCTTATTTTTGAATGACCCTTTCCTACCTTCATACTTCCAAAAATCTTTCTTTTTCTTTTTAGACTTATACACCTTTCCATCATATCCATCATGTTAATTATATTATTCATCATGCTCAATATTTTCCATATTAGGACACTTAGATACAAAGTGAAAAATCTTACCATAGTTGAAACATTTGAATGATAACATAGCCTTTTACTTACTAGATTGAAACCTTAATTTCCTTTCAAACATGGCTATCAGTTGATCATCATCAACATCTAAACATCATCATCCTTAAATTTTTTAGAGTTAATCTTATTTTCAACTTTGAAAGTTTATTCCTTCTTTGGAGGTCTTCCTTCATTAGTTTTCATCTCATAGGTAGTCAAAATTCCATGGGACCCATCCATTTCAAGCTTGTCCAAATCTTACATCTCTTCCATTGTAGATACCTTAGAGGCAAAATTAGGAGTTAGTGATCTCAACACTTTTTGAGAAAATGTAGATTATTTCACCTCTTATCCCAATCCTCTAATGGCATTGACAAATTCATGAACTTTCAATAGGTAATATGTAATTATTTCATCTTTGTTCATCTTTAAATTTTCAAACTATCTTCAGTGGGTCTATAACTTGGCCATCTTCACCTTAGTGTCTCTTTCATATATAGTATTCAATTTGTCACATATCTCTTTGGCTAATACAAAATTCATCACCTTACCTCTGGTAGACCACAAACAATGGCATTCATTTCCTTGGAGTTATTTTCACTTCTTATCTACTAAATTAGTTGGTGGAATAGGAAGATCACTATAGCCATCCACAATTGACTGCAAAGTATTATGACCCTGAGAAATCAAATATATCTTCATCCCGATGTTCCAAAATACATAATTATATCCATTGAAAAATGAAGCTTTACTAGTAGATAAACCACCTTAAGCTTGTTGACTAGCCATCCTTGCATTTAGGATATTCTTTAAGGTTTTTAGACTTAATTCAAAATAACTTAATATAATACCAAATGTTTGAATAAAAATGACTAAGATGGGGTTGAATTATTCTTCAAACACTTTCTTAACAATCTCACTCGATAAATCATGAAATATTCAAACAAACATATAGATCTTTGCAAGCATAAACACCTATCCACATAAGCATGAAACAAAAGAACACATCAAATATGTTATATACCTTAGAAATTAATAAAAAATACTAATATATATAAATGGACTAAATTTATATAATAAAAACACTAAATTTATTGAAGCACTCACTTCACATGCACCAACCCCAACTAGCTAAACACCAACTCAGCTAGGTTTTAATAAGCACCCACTTATAACGAGGCACCAACCCCCTAGATGAATCATAAATAAATAACCCACCTAAAACCATTTATAACCTTTATATAATTTTTTTTATCATATAATAAATGGTGATCTCCTTCTTTAGTTCTTCTCTCTCTTTTATCCCTCTCAAACTGCCTTCTAGGCTTCTTCACTCAACTAGTCCTTTTCTTGACATAATTAGATCACATGACCTTGATTTTATAGCACAAAATATTTATAAATACTTAATAATAATTAATATATAATCATATTATGGTATAAAATACATCCTTATACTTACAACTATTCTATTCCATTCACTTACACTTCAACACACACAATAATAAGCCTAAAATTGCCTTGTATTTATACAAGTCTCTTATTCATATCCTTATTGGTTATCCAATCAAAATTAACCTGTAATTTTTGAAATTTAATATATATTATTACATTTGAAAAATATGAATCAAACATTATTTGAGACCATTTAGGCTTGACATACCTCAATTAGGCCTCATTTCATCTTTAGGTCTTGTGGAGACCTAATCCCATTAGGTCTACTCTAGGACATGTTACACTTTTCATTCCTTTTAATAAATTAGAACACATGACAAAAAATTAAAATTTAATATTTAAATAAAATATATGATATTATTAGGTCCATGACACATTTTAGCTCTAATCACTACTTGAAGCATGCCATTAGCACTATTCACAATTAAGCATGTGTATACCCAAAAAGTTTGTATTAAACAACTAAATCATAAAAAAATTAAAAAACACTATGGATAAAAATCACCATGTAATTTATACTTCATAACTCAATTTAAAAGGACTCAAACCCTTCTCTGTAAATAGTTCACTCAGAACTGCTAACTAGTCTTAAAACATAGTCATGGAAACTTGAACTTCTGACACCTAAGGGAACACACTCAAGGAATTAAAATGAATTAATATTATACTTGAAAATAATTATAAAAAAACCTCAAAAAAATATAATAATATAAAATATTAATTATTGGTCTTACAGACCAAATTGTTGACCTTCTCTCTCATAAACCTTACTCTACTAGACAAGCCATTTTGGCTTCAACATTTTCACTGAGTACCAAACTTTATAAAAATCATGGATAGTGAATTAAATTCAAAAATATAAACACCATGTACATTATATTATTCAACTTAGATCATAGATCCTCAATTTCATCATTACAACTTGCTTACCTAGAACTGTCAGTTTGTCTTAAAGCACAATCATGGTAAAAATGACTTTCGACACCTGTATGACCACTTTTGGAGACTTAATATGAATTTATATTATCTTATGAGATAATTAGGAAATTTTTAAATGTAAATATAACATTTAAAAATGTAAATACTAGTTTTTTAGACCAATCTCATAACCTTAAACCTTCACTATCTCATCTGCACTAGACAGGTCAACTTATGAGCAACATTTTCATCATAGCCACTAAACTCCAAAAATTATATCCAACATGAAAATATATTATAAGTATTTAAAAATTTCTCAATTCATTTTTATTAATCCATAATCCATGATAACACATACTTAATGACCTTCTCACTTCTACATGGGTTTCTCACTATTTTCACCAATAGGCTTGTTAGCAACTGATCAAGTTATATGATAGGTTTAACACACTTAAGGGATATAAAATTATTATAAACCACCATGTACATAAAATAAAATTCTCTATATTTATCCTCCATCCATTTAGAAACTTTGACTTGGTCAACTCTAACTGCTATAACAAATCTTTGAGAAATAAGGCCTTTCTTATAGGGTTTAATCACTCATTTGACAAACCATCAACACCTGGAAGTGCTTCGGAGAGTTTAATACAAATTTAAATAACTTAAATATAAATATAAATCCATTATGATCACTTTATAAAAATATCTTTCACACTGGATCATTGTTAGGCTTTTAGAGAGGGTTAGCACTATTTTTGGTGTTAATGATTATTCATACAGTATTTCCCCTCATTTCCAAAAATAATTCTTGGAGATATTATCTAGGACCCTTACCCATCTCTCATTAATATCTATAGTTATCATTTAGAGATTACACATGCCAATAAACACATGAAAGTCCTTCTCATGTTTAGAACCCTTCATTCAGTACACTTGAAAGGCCTTAAAATTGCTTTTCATGCCTTAACTTTAAAATTTTGACCTAAAAATTCATGCACATGATTAAAAAAAACTGAATCACATTTTTCAATTCTCACCTACTCACACATGCCTTGGAAACTGATCATAATACCTCATTAGGCCATGCTTTCAACATCTTGCTTTCTACACATGAGTCTTCACACATTATTAGGTCTTAAAATTACCTTAAAACATCTTTTCAAGCTACCAATAATTCACTCACATAATTACACAACATATCACATGATCAAAAAATGTCAATCATCTTTCATATGTCTTGATAATAACTCATGATTCCTCATTAGGCTAAGCAGGGTCTAGAAATTGTCTAGTTATAGACTATATCTATAGGTCCTACCTCTGTAGGCTCACCTTGAGATTGTAATAAGTGATAAAAAACATCATATAATTTCTAAATTAATTTCATACAACATCTTATTACTTTTTTCATCCATCTCACCAAGCCACCTTTCTCAAACCTTCTCACTTGGACTTTACAAGCTATAACTAGTGCAATGAGTAGGATTCTCAAGTACTTGAAGCTTGAAAATTGATCTTGAAACACTCTTTTATTCTTATACACCTTTATCACATGCATTAAATTATATTAAAATAATTCCATACGTCTTTACATACGTATTCATTCTCACCATGCACATACTCATGATATGACCATGTTTGTTATGACTAGGCTCGTCAAGACACCTTGTTCTCAAGGACTAGTACTCAACCATGCTTTACTTGACCTGAACCTTAACATCAAACTTATAAGAATAATTAGGTTGAATTTAAATTATCTCTCAATAGAGACACATTAGGTTACCTTTAGATTCTTTCTTGTCACATGGCTCATATCTCATAGACCACTGACCATGCATCTTTACTAGATGCACCTTGACATCAATGACATCAACCTTGACATAAAATAACATCAACATTAACATCAAATGACATCAAACTTGACATTAATGAAAATATTTATCATAATTTTGAGATTGTATTGATAATTTATATATATATTTACATCATCTATATCATGTATTTTAGGTATTTTGTTAATCACATACTATGATTTTCATTTATATATCTACTTATACATGCTACTCTTTTATGATATGTGATTCATACATGGATAATATTGTTATATTATAATCCTAAGGTAAGGTTCATAAAAAAATACATTACCCTCACCTCAAAATGGGTGCAATATTAGTAGTTTCATGTCATAGATACATGACTCCACACATACACATTTGGCATAATTTAATACAATTTACATGATTTGGATATACACATGGGTCAAAATAATATACATTAGGCACCAATTTTATAGATTTTAAATAAATTTTGCCAAATATATGACAAATTTTATTAATAGTTATATATAAAATCTAACATTTTTATAAATGGTATGTTGTAGTGAGGTAGTTTGATATGTCAAGCCATCGATCTATCCCTATAGATTATCCACCTAGGCCTACACTCATCTATGATCTAAGGTGATTGCTACATGGGAAGATCATTCCTATGCTAATGCCTACCAACCTTAGTAATCTCCCTCTCCTATTCCTATAGGTGGTTGTGAGGTATCTCCTTATGACTATAGCTATCGAAAAGGCTCCCCCACCAGTCTAAACTAGATAACATAAGTTGGGGTATATGGTACCATACGGTCTACCAAGGTGGATGGATCATAATATGATAGCACCCCATATAAATTATCATGGTGTGTGGCCACAATCATGGATCCCCATATGATCTCCTCCATTATAGTACCAATAAAACAAAAACCAAATATACATATAATCTCATGTATACATATATAAAATCATCTATAACTAAATACATAAATGATAATGCAACTAGTAATCTATGTGTTAGCTAGATATTTTTTAAATTACTATAAACATATCTAGGCTATCATATGATTAATCCCCTTCATTTAATAGTGAAGCTCCCATATATTTATTCCTGTCTACTCCTAATTACTTACAATTTAAGTTATTCACTGGATTAACAATTTATGTGCAAGTTGGTATTGATTGGGGTATTACTTTAATCACTCTATTCTTGATTGGCGTTTTTCTTTTTAATTATTTTTCCCTTTTTGTTAGCTTAGGATTGATTTGGCTTGTTTTTATATTTTCTTTTTTGGGTCTCTCCAGATATTTTTGTTTTGAGATCTTTATGTTAATAAAAGAAATGGAATGGAATATTGTTGAAAATGTGACATAGATGACACTCAATGAGTCTAATTTTTATTTTATATCTTGTGTGAGTTATTATGGTTTATTTGTTCATTTTGTAAATGTCAAAGGTCAATTATTATTAATAGGAATTATGGGATTATAAAAGATATTATCTTGTTTAAAACCATCTAATGTACTTGAAGAAATATCTAAAGGCAAATGCAACATTGCTTCAATTATGGTTAATTGAGTCATCATGAACTTTCTTATGTCCTTGTACCCATGTCTTGGTATCCAACACTCTATGGATGAAACTGAAAAATATCCTTTCAAAATAATTGAGATAAATGTAAAATATAAAATTTTCCTTGAAAGGGTAATCTTGGCAACCTCCACCACATGTTTTCTATCCTGGTTGGTAGTGGTGCAAATCTTTTGTAATGAAAAAAAGGTATCTATGTTAGGACTATATAGGCCTAGATAGAGTATATTAATTCCCACACCACTTCCCCCCAAGATAAATTTAATAAGTATTTTTCCTTTAATAGTTTTAGCCTTGTGTAAATTTGAATTACTATGTGAATGCAAAGAAAATGGATTAATCACTTTTTCACACACATATATGGTATTTGTATAGATTCTTAGCTTAGTATTTAATTTGTTCCTATATACTTTAGTATATTTAAATTATTGTTTGTTTCATGTGATTAATTATAGTCAATGATTTTTTTTCTTGTGAAATCAAAAATTCTAGATTCTTGAAATACTCAGGATTATTTCCTAGTAAGAGTCATTATTTGTTGTTGCTTTCATAACATGCCCATTTTTAAGCTGAAAATAGGGACCCTATTTTTGATTTAGAGTTTAGTCTTATGTCCTAAGCATTTCATTTTGGCTTCTTATTTTAATTAGCCTTCTTGGGAGTGCATTCCGTAGATGTGAATATTTAAATCTAAATTTGCTTCATTACTTTAACTGAGTTAAATAATAAAATGTTCATCATAAGTGATTTCTCTAATTCACATCTAGGACTACATTAATTTAATATCTAAACTTGCATAGATCTATTAAGTCTTGGTTTATCTTCATGTTTGTGATTTGAAACACATTTTATATCTTCCTTTTTAGACCATTTCACCCTAAGATTATGAAATATATCTAACTATTTTAGATTTATATCACTTCTTTTCCAGATTGATTTAGTCCCTTTCTATTTCATTTTGACTCAAAATGACTCAGAGTTCATATATATTTGTTATTTTGATTATTAATGTTTTTATATATTAGACTAAATTGGCTTTTCAATCAAGCAAATGATTAAGTCATTTCACATTTTTTAATTCTTTTACTTAGTCAATTTTATTTTTTCTCATAGGTTATACCATGTGTCAAAATCTTAACATTGTGTGAGTTTAGGAGAAAAATATTTTATAAAATTTTTTAAGTTGTTTTAAAGCTTTTGGGCATCAAGATCATGCCACATGGCATAATACTAATGACTTAAAAACTTAGAAGCTTAGATGGATTAATACATTAGAATTAGGAATTGTATAAACATAGAGCCTTAAATCCTCAAAAATTCATATGCATTAAACCATTAAGAATAAAATAAATCATCTTATGCTCTTGAGGCCATGAGAAGATGTCACATGGCACATTATCAAAATACCAAGAGCATGAGAGAATTTAGACATTAAGCCTTGGAATATTAAATCCTTATCCTAAAGTATAAATATCTCAAGAAGCTGAGGAGATGAAATGTGGTGATGATTAAAGACAAATACATAAAGAACCTAGGAGAATGAGAAAAGGCCATGTGGCTACGGATATGATAATAACAAATAATGAAGTAAATCTTGAGAATATTGACAAGTTGACAAGTGGTAAGATGGGATTTTTTGGAGCAAGATAAATATCATAGTGAATGAAAATGAAGAAGTTATGGTACAACCACATGGAAAGGATCCTACTATTAAATAACATGTTGGATTCACAACCAATAAATCCCTAAGTTGAATTCTATGGCCCTTCTAACCATCAAAATCATGAAAATCCAAGGAAAGATCATGAATCCAATTTGATTCATATAATAAAATCTTATATCAATTCCTCACCAATAAGTGATTATAATAGTAGTATAATTCAATGCAAGACTAAGCATAAGCATCATCCAAAGCATGGTGTGCACATTGGAATCAAGTGTTGAACACATAAGATAAAAATACCTTAGAGAGGCATGGTAAATTATGTCATAGAATGTAGTCCTGATACAACCCTAATTTGTTTCATATACCAAAATTAAATTGACGCATGGTTCAATCACTCAAATTCTAGGCATGCCTTCAATATTTAAAAGATCTCGATCCGCCTGGTCAACCACATTTCATCAATAAAATTAAATGTTTATAACTACCCCATTAATGATAATATTTGATTGAGATTTAAATCCTTAGACTTTTGTGCCTATATAATATCAACTCTTCAATGTATTAGGGGATGGCCCTTTTAGTATTGAGGAGGTTATGCTTAGGCTCACTGCTTTAGTGTAGAATATATTAGTGGTTATCTTAGTTAAGCATATCA
This sequence comes from Torreya grandis, assembly GCA_037957365.1. Taxonomy (NCBI): domain Eukaryota; kingdom Viridiplantae; phylum Streptophyta; class Pinopsida; order Cupressales; family Taxaceae; genus Torreya; species Torreya grandis. The sequence continues at coordinate 78,834 of JARHVA010008215.1, forward strand.
GTTTCTTCTTTTCATGAATTTACATACATTTTAGATTATTTTTATAAGTTGTGGTTTCTTAGAATCCATGTAAATAACTCTCCTTGAGTATCAAATTAATCCTAATTGATCCTTAATAGAAACATGTTTAATTTGAAGGCTTTGTAATTTGATACACTTGGTCTATACATGTATATGGTGGACATGTTTTCCTCATTAGCTCTATTAATTAATTCCAAAAACTCTTAAACCATCCTTATTTCTATTTTTTAAGGTTTGGCTCAACTAAATATTGGTTTATCTAGGGAATCATCTACTCATCAAAATTAAACTAGCCTACATTAGAGATAGGAAATTAACATTTTCAAATATCCCAGATGGATTAAATTGTAAATTTATTGTTGTGGACTTGATAGGAAATTAATTTAATTAATTATGTTATTATTTATTTTATAATTAATTAATGCCAATTAAAGTCATTAAATAACTATACATTTTTGGTCATTTGATATACTAATTCTTTTTCAAATCAATATTATTATAAAATACAAATTGAAAAGTCCATTTAATATTCAAATTTTCCTAAATGATAAAAATAAAATATGGGAAAATGAAGGGATTTTCATATTTATTAGTTGAAGAAATATTGTACAAAAAATGAAAAATATTGACTTTGTAAATATCATTATTTTTTTCAAGCTCTTGGGGAGAGATAGCTATAACTTGGTGTGGAGATATGTAGTTTTTATATTAAAATAATGAAATAAAAGAAAAAAGTGAGATTAGTCTAATTTTATATTTGTAGATGAAAAATACATTACAATTACTCATCTTATTTATTTTATGAAACCTATGGTGTTTCCAAATTTTGTGATAAAAACCTCATGTATGAGCTTTCTTCATGTCAACAAGTTTATGCATGTTTGATCTCAAGGAAAATTAGCACCAAGTGTGTGTAATCTAGTTTGTGAGGAGACTTTATGCTTCCAAGAATCCCCTTTGTTTCAAAATCCCATATTTCTCCTATGTTCATTTTTATATGAGAGGAAGTATTTTATTTCTATAATTTACTCTCAATTTATCCCAATGGTTATCAAAATTTATCTCATTGTGGTTATATCCTATTTACCCTCTTTTACCCCTTTTTTTTTTGTTTCATTTTATGATTTATAGTCAAAGTTACATAACCCCCCCCCCAGCCGAATAAATATTAATATCCTAAGAGTGAATTACCCCTCTAAAATTTAGATGAGAACAACCATCTTTACGATGATCTCTCCAACTTTTGGTGGGTTTTATTCACTTACCTTCTATTGGGTGAGTTAAAAAACCAAGGCAACCAAATTTTACGCCAAAAGTTTTTGGTGAATCCACTAGGGATAAAAAATGTGTCTTTTATTCCTATAATTTTATGGTAATCTTCTTGTTGAAAAATAATATTAGTGACTCCATTGAAATGATGCTTGGAAATAACAAAACACAACCCATGATTCTGATTTTATAATATTTTTTATTGATGCCCATGGTATAATTTTAGTTTTAGGCATGAAGACATTTAATTTGAATTAAGAGTATAAATACATTTTACACATTTATTGGTAAAATTAAAAATGAATAAAAGATATAAGCGTTTCAAAATATCTTAGATTAGACACTGATTGGGTTTATGCAAGTGATGATTCAATAAAAAAATATTTTTCTCTTCATACCAAAATTATAAGGAGTTATAAGCCTAGAGGCTTTTTATGATAAAAAAAGAGTTAAATTTTTGAAAAAAATATATGGAGCCATACAAGTAAAAAATAAATAAGATTTCCCAATATAAAGTTTAGCTCAAGTGGAAGAATGCACATAAGAGTAAAATTTAGCCACACTTCAAGAGCATGAGATGAATCATGAAGGTAGTGGGATTAATATTAGTGAAGATATGGTGTTTAATATGTTGAAAATAAGCACATAACATGTTTTTAAGAAGGAAAAAAACAATTTGCAGGAAATTTCTAGGCATTTGTAGTGCTAAAAGGTTTAATCCCCAAGATCACATTTGGAGGTGCTTATGGGAGATTCAATTTAGCCATTCATTATTCAAGAGTCACAAGAGAATATAAGAGGTGAATATGTTAGAGGTATTTAATATGTTATTCATGTTTCAATTTTCAAGTCAAATCAAATCCAACCCATTCATGAAAAAAATACATGTAATTTTTACCTTTTGGTTATGCATGACCAAGTGTTTGAATTGGTATTTATCTATCCTCTCATTCCTCATGTCTTTAACATGGACACAATTAAAATCATGATATTATCCTTAATTTTTTATTTATAAATGATATCCTCATCAAGACAAATTTTGTCCCATAGAGGTTTATACTTTTCCCAAACCATAAATGTATTTTTTTAGTGTTATGGTGTTTCCCATTCTTTTGTAAATTGTTTCCCTTTTTCAAAATTTTATCTTGTGTAATGTTCCCTTCCATTTTACCATTTTCTGTGTTCAACAAAACCTATATTTTACACTATGGTGTTTTATCCTTCTCCCCTTATTTATCTCTTAAGCCTACAAAGCATTTAGGTGGTTCCACTTTTTTTTGGAGGACCTAACATTTTAAGTAAATTTCATCAATAATGGTATATACATATTTGCTTTGGATCTATTCATTTTTTGTGCACATATTATAAAAAATTCATAGTTGAGTGGCATGATGTTTTTTAGTTGTGTTCTTACCAACATATTTTTTTACTAGAACTCAATGGGTTTGTTCATGATGAGATAAACTTTGATGATGTTTTAACATCTGATATATTGAAAATTTTCCATATTCATCTATGCATTCAGATGAAGGATGCAAAACTTGAAGAATAAATATATTGTCTCATGATCATTTCTAATTTCATAAATTGTTATTATTATCACTCAGAAGTGCATGCTACAAGAACCTGGGCTTTGTTCTCACTCTTATTGATAAAATAGAAAATATCCAAGGCTTGGGTGACCTTATATTGGATATAATATCTAGATAAATATTTGGTTACTTTTAGTAAACTCACTTAATTATTTATAAACTATCTAATTATGTGATTTGTTAACTGGAAAAAGGCTAAAAGGAGCAATTCTAAATATAAAAATGGAAATGAAAACTAAAAATTGGGGTTATAAAAAAATGTGAAGTTTAATTATGCCTTTACTTGAAAAAATTTAGAAGCTAAAAAACCTACACACAATCACTTCATATTCATATAATGGTTCCTGCATCAGTATTTCACACAAAGGTCTTGACAAACACTCATAATAGCTAGGAAGGAATGAGAAATGATTGAATTGATTTCCAAATTAGGTAGAAATTAGAATTAGACACTTGATTAGTTTATGTATCTAGCCAAGATGATAAATCTATATAAATGGGAGTGCTTGAATGAATGACCACTTACTATTGGTCATATTTGATCATTAGTTCTTGATAAGGGGCTTCTTGAGTTTCCACTTCTTTATGAATCTCCATTTCATCTCCTTTTTCACCTGATTCTACTATGTTTTTACTATTTTCTTAGCTACTACTTCCTCTTCTCTGGATCTTTTGCTAACCTCTTGAGTTTCTACCATGAGTTCAGGTCCTTCAGTAGTTTTTATTCTTTCTTTCATTACCTCAATTGTTTCTTGAAAATTTTCTTATTCTTCTTCTTGAGATGATGTCTTTTCTTCATTAGTCACTTTTTCAAGTTCTTTTCAATGATAAGTTGATATTTTGAAGGAGGTAGTGGTGAAGTAGGTGGAGAAGATGGAAGAGGAGTAGGGCTTGCCTTTTTTTGAGTGGATTTATTGAAATATTTAGTGACAAAAATTTGGAGGTGGAATTAGAGTTGAAGGGTCTAGGACAGGGGCAGTGGGAGGAACTTAAGTGTGAATGGTAGGAGTAATGGGGGAAGAGGCTACCATTGGTGGAGTGTAAATAATTGGTTGGGTTAGCTCCTTATCTTTCACTACTAAAAAAGTATCATCAACATTTTTCTTTAGATTCAACTTATTAATGGGACCCTAGCTAGTTTCTCCTTGTGATATTTCATTTTTTTCTATCCTACATGTGTGGTCTCACTTATCAATTCCTTCATGCAATACCCATTTTAAATATTATAATTGGTACTCATTACGAAAACATTTCAAGTTCTCTTAGAAATTGTTTTATCATGATCATCTCCAAAAATGTTTGTTGGAAGTGGGACACTATCCCCTCTTGCTACATGAAAACCATCACTTGTAACAACACAATTATCTTACATATTATTGGGAACATATGTTAAATAAAATGCATGAATTTTTTCTAAAATCAACTTACTATTATCCCTCCTTCTCACTTCAAACTCATCCCTGCAATCCATCCAAAAATATTCAAGTGTCGGGATATTCATGTACTCAAGAGAAACCATACTTTGAGAAACACCCATGCAATCAAAATTGGCTCTTGCATCAAAGATTACTTGAGTATAATGGTGATAAATTTATTTTTGTACATTTTTATCTTGATATATGCTAGGATAATGATAGTGACCAATCACAATAGGAAAATTGATGGCAGCTTTGTGAGCCTTTGATTATAGATCATGTAATTCAATAATTTGTCTACAAAATTCCATGAGGATCCAATTGTCATTAGGATATCTAGATATCTTAATAGATTCACCTAAAAAACCTCCTACTCTGAGATAGGTCGAGTCAAGGAATTGAATGATAATACAACTATATAGTGTAACTGCATCCCATGTTTCATCTGATACTCTTCTATGTTTTAGAGATGTATCCAATTTGCAAATAAGTTCATAAAAGAAACCATCATTTAATATAATGTAATATTTTTAGTATTCTAAAAGGACCATATGAGGATAATATTCATATATAGGCATGGTTGATAGTGTGCCCATAGTCCTTAGCCTTGCAAAAATTCCACTTGAAGTAACTATGTATATAAGATATGATGTCATCTTAAAATCAAAGGTATGTAACACATTATTCAACTATTGATCTACATTATTACTTATCATTCTTTCCCATTCAATTTTTGAAGAGATTTGATTCACATAAATGGTTATAATAAAAGCATACATCTTTGGAGAGAAAAAATTGGAATTCTTTTCACTATTAATCTTAAATAGCAACTGAATGATATAATTAACTTATTGAAAAAATCTAATCTTTCACCATGTTTAGGAAATCTTGAAGCTTTTCTCACTCTTTTAAAGTAATGTTTATTCATTATCTTTATAAATTTAGCTATCTTAGTTTCTCACTAATTGATGGATTTCCCCATTATCATGTCAATTACTTTAGGTGATGTTGGAATATTAAGATAGTACTTGAGATACTGAGAATTCAAACTCATAATTATGTTCCTGGTAGCATCTCTCATATTCCTTGTTAGGGAGTCATAATATTTGACACATGTCAACACAAACTTAGGGAGTTGAGTTGAGTTTAGGAAGGTTGTAGCTTGAATGATTCCACTACTTATCATAGCATGCATGAGTGGGGTCTTATTTATGGTTTTATATATCTCCAATAATTCTATTACAGACACATGCCCCATATCTATGTCATTTATCTCAATTAACTTGGATGTTATGCTTGATTCAATTGGGTAACCCTTATATTCATACTTGATTTTTATCTCTTGTGGCTTGAATTTATTAAATTTTCCTTTTCCCTTCCTACTTGGTTCTAGGATCTCCTCTAAGGTTAAGTTTAGGACCTCTTTCATCAATGTTTTCTATTTTTGACTTCATATACCTCTTCTTTTGATCTTCCTAAGATTTCTAATCTATACATTGGCTCTAACTTACTCTAAATAACTTGATATGTATTCTTTGATGTTGATTAACTACTTCCACTAGATTTGAAATTTTGAGAAAAAATTTAATTCATTTCTCTTGAAATACATCTAAAAAAGTTTCCATTTTTGATTAATGGGAAGTCTTGGATAACTAAGTGTCATCTTTTTAAGTAATAGGGCTTCATAAACCTGATTATGTCACTAGGATTGTATAGGCAAGTTTGGGCTTTAGATTGCTAAAGACTTCATGTTTTAGTTACTAAGCTACTTGAATCTAGAAACCTAGTTAAGTAAGCCTAGGGAAATATTATAATTGGGTCTTCAATAGTGTTCTTCAGATTTCTCAAGATTAAAGACTTCAAGTTTTTGATGGCCAATAACTTAATTTTTTCTTAGGGTAGTTACTTGAGATTAAAAACCTATAGTAATTAGGGTTTGAAAGTCTAGATGACTAGGTCTTTTGGGATTCAGGTTTATTATGGTCAGTTACTTCAATTCAAGAATCTGATGGAGTAATAATGGTTATGAAACCTGAATGGACAAGGGATCTTTGACTACTAAGTTTATCACAAAGGGATTGGTGTCTTAGAGGTTTTATATCAAACTTTATAGCATGATAAATGATTGAAAAGTATTAAAACATGATTTATGAAACATAATCATGCTAAAAAAAAAAAATGTAAACTATGATAAAATAAACTAAGAAATTTTGTAGAGAAAAACACAAATAAAAAATCAAACAACATACCTAGAAACCATAAGGAAATGATTTACTTACCTCAAGTGCAAATGGGTCAAAAGGAATTTTCTTGAAATTGTCCCAGAAGCTCAAATGGCATGGCTTAAGGTTTGCAGGTGTGATTACCTAGTTGGATGTGTGTGTGTGTGTGTGTGTGTGTGTGTGTGTGTGTGTGTGTGTGTGTGTGTGTGTGTGTGTGTGTGTGTGTGTGTGTGTGTGTGTGTGTGTGTGTGTGTGTGTGTGTGTGTGTGTGTGTGTGTGTGTGTGTGTGTCTGTGTGTGTCTGTGTGTGTATACTAACACAATAATGACAAGCTTTTCAAAACCACATCAACTCTTGACTCTTTTAATCAGGTTTCTTGGATTACTTTACTTACTTTGGCCCTTTTGAGTAGAGCACCCTTGTAAACCCATATAGGTCTAGGCTGATGAGTAATTTGGTTTTGTGAACCTAGATTACTCTTTCATATGATTTATATAAGTAAAGTTATGGTAAAAACTTGGATATGTATAAGAAACATTTATCAAGTTTATGGAACTGCTTAACTTTTTTTTAACAATGTAGTAAAGAAAGTTGACAATCCTAGTTTGGTCTAAGAAGAGTGGTTTAGGTTTAGAGATCCACATTACTTTTACTTGAGATTGTGTGTAAGCAAAGTTTTGTTAAGAACCAATTTACATTGGGAAGTATTTAGTGAGTTTATGGGTTACTCTGCTTGATTTTAGATAGTGTAGTAAATTAGTTTGATAACCCTAATTTGGACTGTGATGAATAACTCAGGTTTTTAGAACAACTTTACTTCTTTTCAAATAAGTAAAGTAGTATGCAGAACCTGAATTACTTTATGGGTAAGCCAATGCACTTCAACTTCTTTTAATCTATTGAAGGAGATGAATAGATGGATTTAACTAATGACTTTAGGGGAAAATGTTTTCAACCTTCTAGAACAATTAAGAGCAATTGAGAAATAAGTGATTAGGTAAAATAAATAATATAACCTAGAAATCAAAAAATACAACTAACTCACATAAGATGAAGATGCAAAAATTTTAAAGGGGTATCCCAAAATTTGAGGTGTAAAATTTTGGGGACACCACCATGTTAAAAAATTATTATGTCAAATCATTTCTCACTATTTCTAGTGTTACCAACCATGGTCTCTCCATCATCTCGACTACCAAGCACTTCCTTTATTAGTTGCCTCTATACAATTACAAAACTTAGAGTCACCAATCAATCCCATTATAGTCCCATTCTTAGTGGCCTCTCTATCAACTAGTTATGTCCCATAACCACTATAATATTATCATTTATGACTGTTTATGCCTATGTCCCATCTCATTGATGGTGCCTCTATCTCTTATGAGCTCGAGGTGGATGTTTTTTACCTTATTATGGCTCAGATCTTGTATCCTCACCCGCATCATCCATAACCATAATACCCTTTGAATTAGGCCTCTCTACCTCTAGCTATTATGCATTCCCTATCCATGGTCTCTCCCTCTAAGGCCTAATAATAGGTATTTATATATGCACCCATATGCCTCCTCTCCATCTTAGCTCTCTATCATGTCATGTCCAATAATAAGCCACAACTTGAGGGGATGATAGATGTGGTAGGCCTAACTACCCAAGTATATAAGATATTAGATGTGGCTCCACCAATGATGTATAATTCCTTATGATCATAATACATGCCAAAATAGTATCAATAGTATCCCAAATTAGCAAAATGATATCAATATAAATCTAAGGCTACCACATTATCCCTTATGTCATAGTTTACAAGGTTGGGACATAGGGAACAACAATCACTATATGATCCCTATTCTATCATACCACTTGAGGTAACCTATAATAAATTACATGGGGGAACCCAACCATCCAATATATAATTAATCTTTCAAAAATCCAAGCACTCAACAAAATAATAGGGCCCATAATCTTTTACCCTTGGGTCAGTACACCATACATATCATACATGAGTTGTAACCAAATGATAGAGCCTAGAACATATAATTAACCCTACTCTAGGATGTACTAATATAAGGTTACCACGTACAATGATAAATTTTGATATAACTTGTGACATAACACATGTGTCCTTAGAAGTCCAATTAATACCTTCCAGGTATCCAAAATGTCCAATATATACACATAAAAAAAATAACATGTAACCTAGGATAAATCCTATTTGAGCCTATCACCAAAAGGGTGAGGGCTCACCTCTCATCATCCATCTTAAAGACATCACATATGACCCTAGTAATGATAGTGGGAAATCTATGTAAGGCATGTACATTCTTCAAGGTGTTGTCCACCTCTATAGTATCCCCCTCCACCTCCCATTAGAAAGTGTTGGTTAGTTGCTCCCATGTACTTTGAAACATGATGAATATATAAACACTAAGTGGGATCCTCATCATCTCTATAATATCTCCAAATCCTAGGGCAATCAACTAAGCTTGATCTACATATGATAATCACTCTAATAAATTTGGTATCAATGACACACAACCATTCACTGAAATCTTTGTCACCTCTAAAAACTATAAAAAATAGAGAATATATTAGATCTCAATGTAATAATAATAAAATACATTATTAAATATTCCAAAAATACTAAAATTTAACTATTACATCATGTTTTTCCTATTTTTAATTTTTCCTACATAGTTTTCCCTTTTAATACTAAATCGACTGTCACCTCTTTATAATGCTAAGTCAACCCTCTCCTACATAGTCAATCCATTCTTGTAAACACAATTAACCTTTTTTATACTAAATTGGTCCTTTCCTATCCTTTACATAATATATCATCCCTCTTCCATGTAGTTAGCCTACTTTAACAGACTGTATCGACCACCTATTACATACTGCATCATCCAAAATGTACTATGTTAGCCATATCTATTTTTCTACTTGGATTGACCCCTTTTTATGTATTTAACCACCCATAATGATACTAACTTGGCCAACTACTATGTAGTCAACCCCCTTGATTTATATCACCCTTTTTAACTGAGTTAGTAAGGATCACTCTATTCTTAAATTGTGGTGACTTTTCAACCATTTACCATAAATTACTTAGTAATTTATTGGTCTAATTATTTCCTACCCAATATCTTGTTTAACTGCCATTTTACTTATAACTTTCCTAGGGTCATTTTTGGTATCTATATTTTGGATTATATCTATTTTTCAATATCTAGTTTAATTTCTATTAAAATTACCAAAAAACTAAAATTAAAACATCAATTACTTGAGTTACACTAGCTACAACCACTAGGCATCCTCCACACCAAAGCTATTATATCATCCCCATGATCCCTCTCAAGGCTCAACTAGGTCTCTTAGAGAAATATTTTCTTAGAAGAGTAACAATAAAAAATTAATTCATTTTATACCTATTTGTATTTATTAGTCAAAAAATTTTACTTATAATTTTTTTACAAACAAATTCCATTTTTTTCCATAAATTTGTTTCTACTAACTCTTTTTATAAATTGAAATATGTTCTAAAATCCTCATATCATAAATAATTTTTTCACATATAAAATGTATATTTTACTAAAAAATTGATTTTTCATTTATTATACAGGTTTTCATAATGTTCCTTACATTAGACACCTTTACAATTATCTCACTTTCATCCTTTTATATTGCACTAAAGTAAGTAAAGGTATGTATTTTTCAATTTTATCCTTTAATTTATATTATTTTCTTCTTACTATAATTTAATTAGCTTAGAATTATCTATTGCTATGTTCTTTCCTTAAAGCACCATACCATGTTGTAATTACATTACATGTGATCAGCTTTGAGTGGGGCATATGTATGTGCACAATATTTTTAAAAAAATATATCAATTATTGATGATTTAACTATTGAAATAATCCATCAAGTCTCAATCTATCCAAGTGCATGAATTAGAGGGTGCATTAGGAAAGGGGCGGGTATACCATTGGTGCTTCACAAGATTGTTGTCCCCTATACCACAACTTGAATTCAACACAAAGCTTTCCTATATGTTTACCTAATATTTGATACCTCCCTTACACACTCCTCTAAGTAATTCACCATTTCAAACAACCCCTACCTAATTCAAAACATTTTTTTTTCATTTAACAAACAAATTCATCTTGGGTTCACCCTATTCTTAAAATATGAGAATGTTACAGGAAGGTCATCCCTAGCTGACCTAGTCTGGGACCTAAATACTTCATTTATTAAAGAACATGGTGAATTAGGATAAATATATGGGATAAATTATGAAAATATTTTATGTTAGATCCATCTATATATACACATCCTTTTCATCATTTTTAAGAGAGAGAGATAGAGAAAATAATTTATTTTTGCATCTACTTATCGACCATCCTACTTTAGGAACCATTGATTAGGGTTTCATACTACACTTGGAGAGAAGAATATTATATTTTAGGAGAATTATTTTGGATACATAGGATAATTCATGTATCCTAGAGATGACCTATCTTTTCTATCATTATAACCAAAATATACTTTTTCAAAGCACTATTGGCCAAGGGAGAGATTGAGGCTCGATGGGTTAATATTCAAGGTAAGTATTCTTAACTCTTGTTCCTCTTTATTAATGAGATAGATTTTCATTTATTATATTATTAATATGTTTTTATCTCCATGCATTAGGATTATCTCTACATTGACTTGAGTAGATTTTTTATTTACATGTTTATTTTTAGTTTTGTTACACCCATTTTGTGTCATATGCTTTTGTAAGCACTAGATTAGATTTACTTCACTTTATCATTTACTTTTGATAAGAATAGATACGACCTAGCTAGGGTTATTATGTGTTATTTCTTGAATAAAGGATTTATAACCCTCTCTAGTGATATTGTGTGGTAAGATATTCCTTATTTAGGTCTAGTGGATTTATATTGGTCATGAACCCAATTGTTTAAATGTACGAACAAGTAGAAGTGATAGTATGATTTATCTTCTCTGAGCTAGGATTGATTTGTAGATTAGTTTCACTTTCCCTTATTATAAACTTAGAATATATTTTATTTAGTTTGTGTTAGTATATAATATATAATTTATTATATATACACACATATGTTTCATGCATACTTGAGTGTGATGCATGAATACACCAAAGTGATGATACTTGCATATAAAGATGTTGGACCTTTCCTCTTCCCACATGCAATACCACATTAGGGGAATTTTATTCATTTATCATGATCAATAGATGTCATATTATTTTATATTAAATTTTAAATTATTATGGTGAGAATATATACTGGCATTTACACATGCCTATACTCAAACTTAGATCTTACACCATGTACTTGATATGATATGTTACATGAATTTTTTTTCTAACACATACATGTGAGTACTAGTATGATATGATCATTTTGGTTTCTTATCTTGATTTTTTTATAGAAATACATCAAACCCATGATACTTGAATATATAGATGTTAGACCTTTCTCTTCCCACATGGCATATGACATTAGGAAAATTTGCTTCATTTATCATGATCGACATATGTCATATTATTTTATATTAAATTTTAATTATTATGATGAGAATATATACTAGAACTTACACATGCCTATATTCATGCTTAAATCTTACACCATGTACTTTATATGTTATGTTACATGAATTTTTTTGCTAACACATATATATACGGGGACGAATATAATATACTTATGTTGGTTGCTTGTTCTAAATAAATAAAATTAGTATTTGAGTTTTAAGAGTGATATTTGAGACAAAATATCCCTATATTAGCCTTATACCTATAATAGAGCCTATTATCACACTTATCTAACCTTTATGTAAGCCACATGCATCCCTAGTCATCCCTACAATAGTCCTAGACCCTCATTTCTTGATCCTGGCCCTTTGTGCCTAGTGTTCTATCACTTAGACAAAAGTAATATAATAAGGCACTAGCACAACATGACACTAGTGTCCCAAAATATTCATAATGTCCTTTCCATTTATTTTTTCCAAATGAATATATTTTCAAATATAGAACCTCTTGGGGTCTACCAAGACCTATTTTAGCATCTAAAAAATCATCAAAATGGTATATATACATAATTTTTGTCCCTCTAACCACTAGATGGAAATTATGTGCAAAATATGCATTAAAACTTAGAACAATTTATTCATAATTAATGTTATCAATCCTTATCCTTCCCTACTTCTATGTATTACCATTTAAAATAGTCTTAAGCTTAGATTACCTAGATTTCTAGTATCAAGAAAATTCAAAGAACTCAAGGCCACTATCATATTAGCTTCACTTGCACTTAAACCAAAACATAGGTGAGTATAACTACATCAATCTTGATCCCTCTTCAGAGAATTGGTATGTAGGAAAATCTCATCATAGTGGGATGTTGAGGATGTCAAACCTACACCACTAATATACACACTTTTTAGATTATATTAGTTGGATGCCATATCAACTAGAGGATTAGGGGTTTTTCACAAAATGAATCATTAAAATAAATATAAAAGGTTTTAAATATCATGTACATAGGAATAAACCTCAGATATATAGACATAGGTGTACCCAAAAGCTTAGGACAGTCCTTCATAGAGGACACTATCACCAATATCAGGATACTACCACCACATTTTTAATAATTTCACTATTATATAATTAGGGAGCTACTATCTAGGATGGTTTATGACATTGGGATCCTATTTGTGATACTAAAACCAGCTTTCACCTCAATTTCTACTCTCCATATCATCTTTCTCAGTTGTTTTCTCGCTATGTTTTTACTTGCACTATTTATTACTATTTTTAGAAAGGTCAAAGCTAGTCAATTATAAAAAAAATTAGTGGTTATATTTATTACATATTATTAACCTATTTTAGTATACTTAGATCTTTAAAAAACATGGTATTTACTCTTGTTAATTCCTAAAAGTTTAAAACATTTGGTTAACCTGACTTACTTTGAACATTGTTCAAACCCTAACTCTAAATGTTCTTAGGGTTTGTATACTTTTTGTGTCTATGCTCTGATATTAGTTATAATATATAATATTATTTATAATATTTTATTTTTTAATCTTTCCTAGATTAAAAATATTTAAAGGTTCAAAATATGCAATAATTTGTTTTCCTACTCCCTAAACTAGAATGGTAGAATTCAACAACCAATTTGATGAAACTGATAAAAGATAATTCCAATATTTTGTTTCCAAACATTCAGATATACAAGATGACCTTATAAATATTATTCATGAACTTAAAAAATAAAAAAATGATCAATCTTCAACTCCCCTACTAATAACATTATTACACCTACATTGGGCCCAACTCAGCTAGCACAACAAGTAATTATAGCTCAACAACCTTTAGTGATAACTACACCTCATATGGTAAGTTATTCCACTCCATATGTATAATCTCATATCAATGAGGTTCATATTATATAGGCTAAGGTGTTACATATTGATATAGGATATACAAGGAAATCACATGACTTAGATTCTAATGTTCTCTTACATACACCTTTGGCACATTATAATGAAACAACTCCTTTTTCAACTAGATTAAGGGTGACCCATAACACCATATCTAATATTTTCATACAACATGTTTGGACTTCATATCTAATCATTAGCTCCTATTAAGTTATTCCCATGTGGTTTAAAGGATTATGCCTTAAAATGGTTTTATGATCTACCAAATCAGTCTATCACTACATTCAATATTTTAACATAAATTTTTTAGCACACTTCTCAATAAACATAAGTGATAAGTCTCATATGCTCAAGCTACATAATTTTTAAAAAAATCAAACAATCCTATTGTAGAATACATCTTATGATATTAGAAATTAATTTACAAAATCATTATCCCCATAGAAGATTAAAAAAATTAGTACATCTTCAAATAGATTCTCCTATAAACATTACAAAAAGCTATCTTGTTTAATAAGTTACCAACCTTCACATATTTATGCCACACAATGAAAGAAAGGGAAGTAAATATTCTCTCAATGGGAAAACTAAAATATAAAAGTGGATCAAAATAAATTGATAAGATTTATAGTAAGCATCCATACAAGGTATGGGCCACTAAAAACAAGTGTGATTAAAAGGCCATAGTTAATATTTCTTTAGAGCCATCTTCTTGCCTAGTTTTGTCAACTCTTCCATGTAGATTTTTCACCAACATTATAAAATCATTAGCATGTGTTTTATAATATATATTAGAATATAATGTCATATATATCTCCCTCATCAAATGGGTTGATACATCATGACCTCTTCCAAAGAACTATGATTCCAATGCATTCTAAAAATATCATAGGGCACCAGTCCATAAAAAAAATAGATGCATCATCTTGAAACACAAGATACAAGATTTGATTGAGTCTAACATTTACTAGTGTGTGAACACCCATATATGCACCCAAATTATAATATATAAAATCTAAGGAATTAAAAATATTCTCAAACCTATTTCCAAAACATATAACAAACGATGTAGGGAACACTTCATGTGTTTACTATATGTATTAGGCACATCCACCACTAGCATAATATCACACTACTATAGAGGAGGAACACCCATTAAACAATATCATTGGTGTGTACCATACTATAGTTCCATCAATACCACTCATTATCTTCTTAGATTAGGATATTGTTGATGATAATACAAACTTATATACACTCTTTATATGAGCCTACATGGATCATCATCTTATCCAGAGTGTTATGGTTAACAATAGGTCAAGTATTAGCATGTGTACGATCAAAATTTTATAAAATTTGGAGTATTTAGTGTAGGAATATCCCATATATACATAATTATCATTGGTTTCAATGGTCATGTTCAAATATCCATTGAAACCAATGATAATTATGTATATGTGGGATGTTCAAATATCCATTTGGGAGATTGTACTTCCATTATAGGTTGGACTAGCATATGTGGCCACTAGATTATTAATAGTATCTAGTGCAGGTGTATTTGAAATTTTATTGGGTAAGACATGGATATATTAGCTATGAGCCATCCCATACATAGTGTATATATGCCTAAAATATATACATGCAAATCAGGTTGTCATAGTTGAGGGTCTTCCATATGAGTATCCATAATCTATCCCATAGCCAATTACAACTTAGTTACTAATTATAACACAATTACCAGTTACACCATAGTTATCCATTATATCTTTAAACATAGTTCCTATCAATAAACCATAGAGATTAGTGGAGCCACTAGTGTACGCAAGGTATACTCATATAGTGTTTCCATGTATACATACTTTCACATAGAGACCATTATTAGGGAGACCCCTATGTCAGAGATATGTTGTAAATTATAGAGGGCCTCTCTCTCACTTTTTTTTAAGATTAGTATTATTGATTTTTCAAGGTTATCAACATAGGGAACCTATGACACCTACATAATATTCTACTATATGGGTCCCTAAGACCCCTATAGTTAACATGATAATAAAATCAATGTCATAAATTCATAGTGTCACTCCACAAGCATGACCACATTAGATCACTTAGTAAAATATATTTTTGGATCATAATTTCCCTTTCACACAACATGCATAATCATATTCCCTTTATTTAACATAGGCCATGTTGATATTGAGTCTCCCATGAGACTCATCGCTTAGTATTGTTCCTCCCTTCTTGTACATATTTTCATTCTCTTTTCCTCCTTGTATATAGTTTCATTTTCATGTTGTTTGTACATAGCTTATATCTAGAAAATAAATAAATAATATAATATGTCAAAAAACATAAAAACTTCAAATGATTACTCAATAAACATAAAATTACAAATTGTATAAATTGCTATGTTTACACTTCTTATATCTAATAAACACTACATATGCTAGTTATCTTAGTATAGTTGGTTTTATCATAATTAAATAAACACTAACCCAAACTTGTTATTATCTACACACTAGGGGAAACTACATAGATACATAGGTTATTCACTTGACACATTTACCCACTTGAGGGCACCCTATACATAATTTTAATTACTAGTTTCTATCTTTCTATACTCTACATCAAATATTTAGAATTTTTATATCTTGATATTAATCATGCTACACATACTCATATTTTTTTCTATCTATTATTACTTTATACTCAGTATATATACAACCTAGATCTTACATAAATTTGTATTGCATATTCATGCATACTTTCATTTATAGATTTCCTAGTTTACATTTGATTATATCTCTATGCTTATTCTATTCAAGGTAATTTGAATATGTCATTTTTATTTAGACTTATTCAATTAATTTTTATAGTATATATGTTTGGAACATGTGCTCATGTCTTTGTGTGTACCTTCCTGATTAGATATGTGTACATTTGAATATGCCCTTCTATGTGGCTTTAAGCCAACTTGATTGTTACTTGTGTATGTGGACATTTGAACATGTCCTTGTATGTATTATTTTCTCATATTTAGTGATATGTACTCATGTCCCTTATAGTATGGCCCCTTGGCCTACTTTGTGTTCCTCATATGTGTTGTATGTATGCTTTCTTGTATGTGTCATGGCCATGACACTTGTATATTGATTGTTACACACTCTATTTTTAGATGCCATGAGGGAATTAATGCATCTCCCCTTCATACTTAGGTGTTTTTATGGACATCATTCCCCATCTCCTTAGGTAGCTACTCAAATATTACTTATATTTGTTGTTACATACATTTTTATATCTATCTTGACATCTTTGTGAATCTTATACATGACATACATATTACATTAAAATTTATACTCAAATTATCTTACATTTTAATCTTATGTATGTACATTATATTATATTATTACATAGTTATCATATATGCTCTAGCTAACACACATCTTGCAAAACTTTATCTTTTATGGACAATTCTTACATAATTTCAATAACTTCCCTCAAAAGAGGAGGATTCATAGGGGTTTTTCATAGATATTAAGCTCCTCTATTTCACTCAAAGTATGTTTTTATCACAAAGGATCAAATTATAGAAAACAAATTTAGGTAAACACAATGGGAAAATAGTGACATAGAGATCATGATAGTTGCATAGAAATCAGACCATAAGGACACTAATACCCAAATTGGGACACTAGCACCACATTTATAATAATGGCACTATTATCCAAGACATGGTGCTAATGTATAGTATCCTTAGTTTTAAAAAACACTAGATTAGCTAAAAAATTACTATAGGTATAATACATGTTTACATTGGGTCACTTATAAATTTATAATTTTTTCTAAAATTCATACCAGTTTGATTATATTGGAGGCATCATGTATGACATGACCAATCCCATGATTATTTTTAGGTTATATTCTCCATATTATATACACCTAACATCATATGATAGGTTTTACACTATTTTCATACCTTACTCCATCTACAAAGGTTGGCATTTTTGAGTGGCCTAGAGACACCTAATATACCTAAGTGGTCATAGAGCTGACATACCTAGTTAGAAATTTCCACTTACATCACATAATTTTTGTTTAAAATGCAACTAATACACATGGGTGGGAAATGATGGATTTATATCCTACTTTATTTATTTATGTACTTATAAGAGAGGGTTAGACACATCATCAATCAAATCAAAGCTATTCATAGGTCATGATCCACTGAAAAGGGGTGAGAAATGATGGAGTGAAAAATAGATTGAGTTCTTGATCCACCCCTACATGAGTATTAAGAAATTCATCAAATCAATTTAATTTATTCACTATTTTATCACTATAAACACACACACATATGTTGTCACTAGGGTTATGCATTGGTTTGTGTACTCAGTGAGGTGTATTCCTTCCTTTCC
The DNA here is from genome assembly GCA_037957365.1 of Torreya grandis. Classification (NCBI taxonomy): domain Eukaryota; kingdom Viridiplantae; phylum Streptophyta; class Pinopsida; order Cupressales; family Taxaceae; genus Torreya; species Torreya grandis. Next base: position 97,232 of record JARHVA010008215.1, read on the forward strand.
TCTCTCTTATCTCTTTACTAAATTTTACTTACTTTAATAAGTTTAGTATTTACTTTTGATATCTCTTAAGTAATGATATATTTGTGCACTTTTCACTTGCAATAAATGCATTGGAGAATTATTCACATACTCAAACTTAGCTTCACATATTGAGATGTAACTTCACAAGCTTCACCTCTTATGTAAGTCTTGGTATGCTTCTTTTTCCTTTATCCTAGTCATTTCAAATTACTAGATTTATAAAATAAAGGGGGGAAATTTAATAATCTAAAAGTGGTATTTGAGTGTTAAGAGTGCTTCTTGAGACTATATATCCTTAGCTTAGCCATAGACCTATCCTAGATCATACTATCACACTTATCCAACTTTTGTGTAGATCATAGGCATCCCTAGTCATCCTTAAAATAGTTATAAACCCTCATTTATTAATCATATCCCTTTGTGCCTAGTTTTATACCACTTTTACATTAGCACCATAATAAGGACACTAGCACCACATGGTGCCAGTGTCCTGAAAATGGTGTTAATGTCTTTTCCCTCTCTTTTTCTCAAACATATTTTTTTTTCAAATTTCAAAACTTTTAGGGTCAACCTAAACCTATTTTAGAATCCAAAAAATCATAAAAATGGTATATATGCATGACTTTTAGACCTCTAACCAAGTTATGCATAATTAAAGTTATCAATCCCTCTTCTACCCTACTTCTGCATATTACCATCTACAAGTGTCCTAAGCTTAGATTACCCAGATTTCTAGTCTCAAGCACATTCAATGAACTCAAGGCCATACTAGTTTTACTTACACTTATACCAAAATATAGGTCAAGATAATTACATTGGTCTTGACCCCTCTTTAGATTATTTCGATGTAGGTAACTCTCTTCATAATAGGGTTTTTAGGATGTCTAGCCTACCCTACTAATGAATAAAAATTTTAGCTTGTATTAGTTGGATGCCATAGAAACATTGAGGATTCAAGTTTTCTCAAAAAATATGTCATTAAATATAATATAAAGTGTTTTAAAACTCATGCACATAGGAAAAAACCTCATATATCTAGACACAGGTGCAAATAAAAGCTTGAGAATGTCTTGCATAGAGAACACTACCACCAATATAAGGAAACTACCATCACATTTCCAATAATGGTAATACTGTCCAATTAGGGAATTATGGTCCAAGATGGGTTTTGAAATTGGGTTCCTATTTATTACACTTATACCAACTTTTATCTCATTTTCCATCCTTTAGATCATCTATCTCAATTGTTTTCCATGTAAGTTATTACTTACATTATTTATTACTATTTTTAGAAAGGTCAAAGATTCTTAGTTATGAAACAAATTAGTAATTATATTTATTACATGTTATTATCCTGATTTAGTCTACTCATCTCTTTAACAAACATAATATTTATGCGTGTTAAGTATTAAAAGGTTAAAACACTTACACTTCATTTATTCACATTATCACTTCCTTGAGTGTATTGCTTGATTTTTATTGTCTTGCTTGTGGAAAATTTGTATATGTTCCTTGATTATAGGACATAATGAAATTTATTTTTATTTCTTTATGTTGGACTTACAAATATGTCCTCTCTTTGAGTGTGTGTTATTTGAGAATGTCCCTTATTTATAGTCACCTTAGACCCATTATTGTTTGACATTGAGTGCTCATATGTGTGTACTTGATTTTTTTGTGTTGGAATAAAAATTATTGAGAGGGGAAGTGAAAAAATATTCTTCAAAAAATTTATTAAAAATCTCACTTAATCAATCATGAAATATTCAAACAAGCATATAGATATTTGCAGTCATAAACATCTTTCCATATAAGCATGAAACACAAGAAAACATCACATATATGGGAAACCCTCAATGGGAATAAAACCCACTGATATATACAAATTTAATTTATTAATATAATACAAATACCAAATTTAGTGACTCACCCACATCACATGGATTACCAACCCCAACTATTTAAGCACCAATTCAAGTAGGCTTTAACAAGCACCCACTTTCAAGGAGGTACCAACCCCCTAGATGACTCAGTACTAACTCAACCACATAAAACCCTTGATCACCTTTATAATTATTTATTTATCATACATTATATGATTATCTCATTCTTCAAATCTTCTATCTCTTCTGTCACTCTTAAACTTCCTTTTATGCTTCTTCACTCAATTAGTCCTTTTCTTGACTTGATTATGTCATATGACCTTCATTTTCATACACAAAATCTCTAGAAAGACCTCATAATAGTTAATATACACTAATATAATGGTCTATAATACCTCCCTCTACTTACAATTTTTTTTTCCATTTACTTACTTCAACACAAATAATAATAGGCTTAAAACTGCCTTGTATTTATACAAGTCTCTTGTTCATATCCTTCTTGGTCAGATATACACCCTTATCCTCTTAGGTCAGACATGAAATATATATTATAAAATTTCAAAAACATTAATCAAACATGTTTTAAGTCCCTTTATGTCTGGCATACCTCAATTAGGCCTCATTTCATCTTTAGGTCTCATGGAGACCTAATCACATTAGGTCTATTCTAGGACACGTTACACTTTGCCTTCCTTAGAATACATTAAAACACCTAACAAAAGAATTAAAATATAATATGTCACTAAAATATACCATTTTTAATCTCATCTTATATCCATGACACATTTTACCTCCAATCATACCTTGAAGCATGTTATTTGCATTATTCACAATTAGGCCTATGCATACCCAAAAAGTTTGTCTTAAACAAATAAATCATAAAAATAATTTTTATAAAAAACCATGTAAAAAATTCACATATATATATATATATATATATATATATATAATATAAATGACCATATATTCATCACCATGTGATTTAAATTTCATAACTCAGGGCAAAAGGGCTCAAACCCTTCTCTACAAATAGCTCACTTAGAATTGCCAACTAGTCTTAAAACACAATCATGTAAACTTGAAATTATGACACCTAAAATAATACACTCAAAGAATTAAAATTAAAAAATATGATCCTCAAAAATCCTTATAAAAATTTACCATAAAATTATCATAATCTCTAATGTCAATTATTAGTCTTGCAGACCAATTTTTTGACCTTCTCTCTCACAAACCTTACTCTACCAGACAAGCCATTTTGGCTTCAACATTTTCACTACTTTAACTAAGTAAAAAACTTTATAAAAATAATTTATAAGACATAAAATTACAAAATATCAACACCATGTACATTATATGCTTCAACTTAGAGTGTAGAGCCTCAAACTCATCACTACAACTTGCTTACCTAGAACTATCAATTTCCCATAAAGCACAGTCATGGTGAAAATGACCTTCAACACTTATATGACCACTTTCAGATAGTTTTAATTAATTTGGATGATCTTATGAGATAATTTTACAACTATTAGATACAAATATAACATTTTAAAAATTAAATATTGGTCTTACAGACTAGTCTCATAACCTTACACCTTCACTATCTCATTTGCACTAGACAGGTCAACTTATGACAAATATTTTCATCATATCCACTAACCTCCAAAAATTATATTAAACATTAATTTTTTTTATATCTATTGATAAATTTATCCATTCACTTGGATTCATCCTTAATCCATGATAACACATCCTTAATCATCTTCTTACTTCAACCTTGGTTTCTCATTATTTGCACGATTAGGCCTATTAGCGACCAATCAACTTGTATGATATATAATTATGCAAATTGATTGGGAAAATAAAACCCAATGATGTACAATAACCTATCTATGAAATAACCCCCTTTCATTTAAACATAACATAATATTAAGAAATGAATAATATAGATTTCATTTGAAATACTTTTTCAAGTAATTTTCATAGTACCAGACACCAAATTTCCTTTGAGGAATTTTGGAAAATAATTTTTGTTCTTTTGGAATGATAAGTTTCATTTATGAATTTCATCAAAATTTTAATAGTCCTCTAATAGAAAATTTTCTTTGAGACAATTTTTCAAATAGTTTGTCTCTTGTAATCAAAATTATTGAAAATGTGTTGATACTCTAAACCTGAATGAAATTTACATGTGTAAAGTAATCTAATGACAATTTTAAGCTTCCTTATGGCCCATGCTAGGTTGAATAATCTTTGTGCACATTTTAGTGATTGATTTTGTCAAACAGATGGTATGACACACTAGTATTTAAATGTAAATGTGTTTGATAAGTATATCTATCCAATTTAATTATAAGGAATAATGATTTGATATTTAAGTGGACACTAAGGTGAGCTTGATTATTAATAGTAAAAAATGGCCACTCGTTATCATGAATGATAAGTACCAAAGATAAGTGCCATCAATTTTTCCTAATAATCAGAAATTAATCAATGAATACAAAATGGGATTTTGAAGGGGATATCATTCCTTGCAATATCTATCAATTAAACTAATATTATTTAGATGAGTAAAAAATTTTGGTAGACATAAGTATGAATTATTCTCAAGATTATATAGAGGTCCACGATCTTCCCGAGGACCATAAACATTCTAGACCTGAGTTGATTCTATTTCATAACTATGGATCAAACTATATGAAGCAAATACCAAAATAAGATTAAAATGTGGTTTTTGATCCTAATGATCTAATGTAAAAATTAACCAATAGCTAACACAAGAGAAGAGAATGAAAATGGATTTGTATTCTCTAAAATAATGACTTGATTCAAATGTATTTGTTAGGATTAAACTAAGATAATATTTGACATCTATTTTGGTTGGTGAAGAGCAATAAAAGAAAGATGATAACATTTGAAATAATCTTAATATTGAGCTAATAATCCATGAAGATGATTTTTAATGTGAATTTCTAGGCTATATTAAATGAACAAAATATATAAATTTTAGATATAGTGCAAATTTTGGGTGTTAAAAGTGAAGCTAAATTTTTTAGAGAGTATGTAGGTATTCAAAATAATGACAAGGAAGGCTCTAAATAATGAGATCTCATTATGGTATAGATTAATAGAAATTGTCAAGGAGGTTATTACAAAACTTAGTTGGCCTATATGCATTTACTATTTTTGTGGAAAAAATATGCACATACATACTTAGTTCATGATGTGAAAATTAGAGAGATTATCTTAAAAATGAATGAAATATGTTGTTTATCAGTAAACAAAACAAAGAAAGTTTTAGATATCATATCAAGATATGTGAAAATTTAGAGAAATCATCTTGGCAGATGGAGACAATAGTGTGTTCAATAAATGAATGGATAGAATTTTCACATATTAATTTGACATAGTATCTTGTGTCTATTACCATATTATTAGAATAGGTTAACTACTACCAATTGGTTGAATCGTAGCATGAATGTAGTGGTATTTTGAGCAGGTTGGATGAAGAACATGTCATGAGTGTTTTTAGAGTTATCTTACATTCAACCAAGAAATGTATTCCCATAGTTAGAGACACCTATTCTAGTGAAATTTGGCCATATAAATTTATCTACACCATTTTCTTCATTTCCTGTCATCTTGCATATTGCCTTATTTTTCGTGATGTTTTATGGGACCACATAGCCCAATGGACAAGGCAACCTTTTCAACTATCCCACATGGAGTAATTTGTAAATTTAATATTTTGAGATCAAAACAAATCAATTTAATTAATTACATTATTATTTATTTATTAATTAATTAGAATTAATTAAATCCATTAAATGACTATACATTTTTGGTCATTTGATAGATTAATTATTTTAGAATTAATATCTTTGTAAAATGCAAATTGAAAAGTCCGTTAAATATTATAAATATGGCTAAAAAATAAATAAAAAGATGGAAAAATGAATGTATTTTCATCTTCTTTGGTGGAGGAAATATTGTACTAAAAATGAAAAATATATATTTTGTAAAGGTTATTCTTTCTTACAAGCTTTGGGGAGAGCTATATTCAACTTGGTATGGAGCTATGTAATTTTTAGATTAGAGCAATGAAATACAAAAAAATAGGAGAGATTGTTTTTGGGGTTTATAAAATATACTATCCTTTTTTAATTAATTATGAGTTTTAATTTGTAAATGAAGACTCCATTAAAATTATGCATCTTATTGATTATGTACAACTTGTGGTGTTTCCATAATTTGTGTTGAAAACCCCATGTATGAGACTTATTTATGTCTAGGAGTTTATAAATGTTTTATCTCAATGAAAATTTTACTGTGTGCTTAATCTAATTTTTTAGGAGACTTTGTGATTTCATGCATCCCCTTTTATTCCTAAAACCTCTACTACTCATATATTTATTTTTATGTGAGGAAGGATTTAATTTCCATTATTACTATTGAGTTATCACAAAGGTTCTCTTTTTTTATCCCATTGTGGATTTATCTTCTTTTCCCCTTATATTTTTTGTTTTGTTCCCTTTTATGATTTCACGTAAAAATTACACAAAAAACCATAATATTTGTATCTTATGAGGGAATAACCCATATCAAACCCAAAGGAGAATCATTATCTCTATGGTGATCTCTCCAAATTTTGGTGAGTTTGCTTCACTTCCTATTTGAAAAATCACAAAACCAAGACGACCAAATTTGAAACCAACAATATCACTCTTGAGTATCAAAATAAAACCATTTTCACAATATAAAGTGGAACCTATTGTTATGTTAAAATGCCCTCCAGTCTTAAAAATAATGGTTCCACTTATCTACATGTAATCACCCATATATTTCATGATCTCATGCCTAAATTTGTTGAAACGTATGTAGATGATATTACCAATAATTTTAATCATTGTGAAAATCATCATCATGATCTTAATATCATTTCTTATCATCTTATCAAATAAAAATTTAGACTAAATCCTTAAAAATGTGTTTTCAATGTCACCTCCCAAAAAAATAGGATTCTTGTTTTCTTTATGCATGATTGATGTAGCTTATGATAAAATTAAATTCATACTAAACATGCCAATCCATCATTCCATTCCATAAATATTAATTTACCTTAGTAAAATTAGGTCAATTATATGATTACTTACCAAAATAGCTTATTGTATTTATTTAGTTAACTCCCTCCTCAAGAAAGGTATAGATATTAATATCAATTCTTACCATATCATAAAATAAAAAGTTATACTAAATCCATAAAAATGTGTTTTCAATGTCACCTCCCAAAAAAATTTAGGATTATTAATATATTTATGGAGGATTGATTTATATCATGGAAAAATTAAAGCCATACTAAACATGCATATCCCTTATTCCATTCCATACATACGAACATACCTTAGTAAACCTAGGGAAATCTTATTATTACTTTCCAAAATGGATTATCATATTTTTTTAGTTAACTCCCTTATCAAGAAAGGTATAACACTATAATATATTCGTTCATTTCAAAAATCATTTGAAATCATAAAAGAATCACCATTGCATCCTCTCACTCTTTGACCTCTCATCTTCTACACTTCCTCTACCCCCATATCATTTGGGGTGATTATTACCCAAATATATGAAATAGGTCATGAATATTACATATATTATATCAATCATGTTGTAATAAATTATGAAATGTACTATACCAAATTCAAACATGATTGTCTTGCCATTTATTTTGTAGCCAAAAACCGTCACTATTACATGAGTTATTAAAAAAATTATGTCATCATCCATTCTAATCCTCTTCATCATTTTTTCTCCAAAGATTTCTTACCTAGTGATATAATTTGAAAATAGATGGTTCTCTTCATGTAATTTGATTTTTGAATTATTACATATGAAATAGTTAAAGGCCAAATAATTGTTAATCAACTTGTTACCTCTCCTATACTATCAATTGATAAAATTAAAGATAATCTTCTTGATGAAGTAATATTGTACATTAAGGGTATCAATCAATCTATTTCACTCAAATATTATATTAATAATTTTACATCTGACCTTATATTAATTTATCATGATGTACTATACACTTACATTATAAACCAAAATCCAAAGTCATCATCGAAGAATTATCTTAAGTTATAATTGATATCCATGAAGATAATTTTATTTTGATGGTTTTAAATGTCTTGAAGGAGTTGAGAAATGATTTCCATAGCTGATACTCATTAAAAAAATTTACCTATTGATTTATTATTAACCTTTGACATTACTAATAATATGGTTGAGTATGAAGCTCTAATTTTAGGCATGTAAGCTACCATCAATTTAGACATACCTTATCTACATGATTTAGGTGATTTACAACTCATTTATTGTCAATTTAATGGATACTATTAATGTAAAAGTGAAAATATTATTTTTTATCACCAAATTTCCACCATTAATTATTAATAATTCAAATCATTCACTATAGAACTGATTTCATAAGAACAAAATTCCATAGTTGATTCACTTGCTTCATATCTCTTTCACCTTCATCAAATAGTTCATGATTCACAATTTCTCATTAGCTTACACAAATCATTATCTTAATTACCAACCAAAACACATTCTCTGATATGTCATATTGAGGTTGTCACTATCTGACAAATCCCATTGTATAATAATATCACCTAATTTATCAAGAACCACACTTATCCTAATGACATTAATTCTTGTGAAAAAACTAGAACTCATAAAAAAGTTTGCAAACATGTCTTAAGATATGATATCCTATATTATACTAATTCTAAGGTAACTTGATCCATTATTTCAATAAATATGAATTTACTTCTCTTCTTGAATAATCACATGAGGCAATTTGTAGTTGTTATTGTAGTGGACACCCTAAAACCCAAAAATACATATACATGGGATACTTTTAGCCCACACTTGAAAAGTATTCTATCACATTCACTAAAAAAAGTTCAATACTTACCAACTATATGATGATATTATTTAATTTCCTCTATTTTAGCTTCAAACACTATAATATCCTTGAAATTTTACATGTGGGGATTATATCTCATTTGTAAATTACCTCACTCTCAATATGTTCATGTCTTTATCATCATGGCGACTAATTATTTCACTAAGTGCTTTTGAGATATAGATATTGTTAATATCACATTTATTAATATATCCAAACTCTTACTTAATAAAATAATTTGTCACTTTATAATTACTCATACCATTATTTCTAAAAATGGTGTGAATTTCAATAATTATGTTAAATTCAAAATCATGCACAAATTTTCCATAGCTTATCTGTTACAAGTTGTCATTGATATCACGTGTTTTTATATGATCATTGATGTCAAAATAAAATTTATAGTGTGATATATAAAGTTATACAATGGAATTTCTTGTGAAACATAGTTAGGAACTATTAAATGATGAAATGTAGGTCTTTGATTAAGGATGATGTCATGAAGTGATGAAAAGGCTTGAGCATGGGATACCTTGTCTGGTGTAAGAAGGAGCATGATGGATATAAGATATGAATACAAATAGGTATAATAGTATGTAATATTAAATTTTAATATGAATTTGAGACTTTGAAGTACCCATGTATGTTTCAAAGTGTGCTTACATAGGTAAGACAAACAAGTCTATTATGCAAATAAACTAATCTTAGAATGTGTCTAGTCTAACTAGGGGTCCTAAGATGTTAAAAAGACCTATGAAGGATAAAAAATAGTGGTATAACATTTTATAATATGTTTAAACATGATAATAATGTGGAAATTATATAAATAATATCTAGAAAGTCTATTACTAAGCCTAATATGATCTGCAGCTCAAGAACCTAAAATACAAAGAGATGGAATGTGACCAAATGCGGTATGAGTTTTATGTTCCAAGTAAATAATGGTAAAATAAGAATTTATAGAGGTTTAATATCGTGGTTCAATAATTATTATGAAATTTTAGGTCCTAAGGTGAAGGAAAAGGCAAGAAAATAAGTTTGTAGGTCTCCTATGTATGTAAAATGAAAAGATGAGAGTCCAAGAAGTTTTATTTTGTGATCATTGGCATGTGTAAACTCTCCATGGTGTCTTTATAATTTATATATATATGGAAAATGGTCATAGATAATTTTTCCAAGCATTAGTTTAGCATTTGAGGGGTAATACTATATGAACAATCGCTAACACCAAAATTAGTCTAAAACCCTCTTAATGACCCAATTGGGTAAATCTTGTTGAAAATGGCATATAATGGATTGGAAAGGATTATTTTATGCTTATATAATGTATAATAATCCTCCAATAATCCATATTTGGTAGTGGTTTGTCAGAGTAGTGAGTATAAGTAATATAAAAAGGCTTGAAACTAAAGAATCTGATATAACAAGAAGGGTTGATTGAGTCAATGCATGAAACTAGATGGAGGTTTAAGTTAAAGATTTATTATTTATGTCCATGGTGTTTATTGTATAAGATATATCCTTTGTGTGAACTATTTTGGTCACTCACATTGACCTATCGTTAAATTGGCAAACAATGAAGACAATGAGAAAAATCAATTAAGAGTGAGAAAGTGTTTAGGGATTGCTTGCATAGGATTAGGGATGAATAAAAATGATATAGGTCATTTTTAAAGACCTATATCTCATATTAAATCTGATGATAATTATTTTTTATACTCATACACAAGAAAAATGGTGTTCACAAGGTGACCTATCTAGTAGAGATGGACATTGAATGAGTAAGGTTCAGATATTCATCTATATAACTCATGTTTGTTATTGTGTGTGTGTGTGTGTGTGTGTTTGTGTGTGTGTGTAATAGAAAACATGAGTTATATATATTAATATCTAAAAATTACTCTTTCATTGTCCATCCCTAATAGATAGGTCACCTTGTGATATATATATATATATATATATATATATATATATATATATATATATATATATATATATATATATATATACACACATATATAAAGTGTTTAGGGATAAGTTATAGAGGATTAGGGATGAATTAAAATGATATAGGTCATTTTTAAAGAGTTGTATTTATATTGTAGTGTTTTTTTATGCTTTTCAAATGTAGACTAATTATTTACTAAAAACAAAGTATAAGCAGGGTTTAGAGTTACCTAGTGATGAAGATTGGTTGCACCCCATTGATCAAGCTTGTGGGAAATCCTCTTTATCTAGGGTAAAATTACCTATAATTCACCACACTTAAACAAAAATGGATTAATATAAAAATGACTGGGCTACTTGGTAAGAAACCAGTCCCAAGAAGTGATATGCTTCCTTAGATAGATGTCAGCCCAAGTTAAACATTCAAGTTTATAAATAAACATGAAATTAAAAAATGTGTAGAATATTGATAATAAATTCTAAAGATAATTAATGGAAAAAAATATTTATATGATTAAAATAAGCATCCCATAATTCAATAACAATATCTATGTCTCCTTAGATTATAGCCAACTGTTCTTCAATTTATGCAAAATCACATATGAAAGCCATGAGGCAAAGTCCTAGCTCAAATGAAATATCACTTTGATCATTAAATAGAGGCTAAGGTACTATATGAAGATCAAAAATTCTAACAAAATCATGTATTAATCTAGGTAGGGCCATCTACATGCACAAATAGATTTTTAGCAAACCAGAATGCAGCTTTCAACAAATTTTAAGACTAAGAAAAATAGAGGATAAGAATGTTTTGAAATTTAAACATGGATCAATGATGATCCAATAGGATTGCTATTGATTCAAATCAATCAATTTTAATCCCATATAAAATATTAAATTTTAAAAATAGATTTTAATAATGACCTATATTCTTGATAAAATGATATAAACTAAATGTAGAATAGTTAGAGACAAAATATAGATGATAGTATATTTAAAATAGAATGTTTAAGACTTATGTTATGATTTTAAAAAGGATTGATAGCTATCCAATGGGATAGATTTTTATTTATATGAATTGATGTCGATTCTATGCAAAAGTTCTTAATACTATAAAGACTATAGTGATGGCCTAGAAAATTGATAAAATGAAAGAAATAGAATGCAGATAAAATATAAAGATGAAAAATTAAATAAATGATTAAATATAAAACAATACTAACCTTGAATGGTTGGAATAAAATTATGCCAAAAATAATAAAAATAACCTTCAAAATCACCTAACAATGATCACTTATCAAGTGTTCTTCAAAGGTAGCAAGATGCTAGTAAGGTCTATGTAGATTCATGACTAGTTTTGATAAAAATTCATGATCAAAATGGTTTCCTTCCTTTCACATTCATTCCTCCTCAGTAATAGAGTTCTACTATGTTTTTATAGATCAACGTCGATCCTAACCGATCAGTGTTGATTTACCAAAAATGGGTCAAAATGAACAAAAATCCATTTCGATGGGTTGGCATGAGGTAAATGAGGGTTAAAATGAATTTTAAGGTTGTTTGGGTTGTTTTAACCATGAGATAAATTTGTTAAGAGGTTGGGTAGATTTGGATTTTTATTTAATTTTGAGATTTTATGTTTAATGATAGTAAAAAGGGGGTTAATTACTATTTAACTATAGTAATTAACTCATTTAACCTATGTGCTAAAAGGTATTGATGAAGGTAAAATGTATTTATTTAAATAATTTCTCAATGGGGGGAATTCCAACACATATCATGATGACATAATATACAAGGTGTATAAAAGTAGCATCTACATTTTCCCCTTTTTATAGAGTGGTATACAATGGTGTGCTATGAGAAAAAAAACTATCAGGAGTCTACTGCCCCAATTTTATTATGAGAATGTATTCCCCCTCAAACCAAGCACTGGGAAATGAAATGGAATGGATGATAAGTTTGAGCAAAATGGAATAAATAACAATAGTAGAAGTGATAAAAGGGAAGATAGCTAAGGACACAAAAAAATGTGGATAGATACAAATGACTTTGATGTTTACACTTAATGGAATAAAGATTAATGAAAGTAGTAATTCCCTAAATACTAGATCAAATTATGAAATGCCATAGGTAAAATAGGTAAAGCTAGTGAAAAAGGCTATCAAGAGAACAAGAGAGAGGAATAGCAGACCAAAGCATCTAGTGTGCATATGGTGTATGTGTTACCTATAGACAAATGTTCTTAGACAAAAAAAAATACACCCTTGGGGTCTTACATGGGGTAAAATACCAAAAAAAATATGGGTATAACCTAAGAGATTAGAAAACTAATAAGGGGTCAAAATTATCTAATCTAAAGGGTAATAGAAAAAAATGGGATAGCTATGACAAAGGCAATAAGACATGGATTTAGAACCAAAATAAAAGCATGGAAAAATAATCCAAAATAAAAACATTTATCAAACCAGGGGAATCAACATCGAATCCAAGGAATTGATGATGATTATAGAAAATTGGGATCGATCAAAGGAATCGACATTGATCATAAAAATGGCTATAAATAGCCTACTAAAAAATAAGAAGGCTCATTTAGATATCAAGTGTAGAAGAGTTCTCTAAGTGAATTTTTATGGTTTTCAAGCATTCAAACATACACACGAGATGATGAAGGGTAGTGGGAGTGGATGATGATGATGATGGGTTCATTATGAGGTAGGTGACGCATTTTTGGGCAATTTTGAATTGTTTATTTATTTTACTATTTTTTATTTATTTTGGAGTTGTTGGAATGTTTAGCTTAAGGTAAGGGGATAATTTAGGATATAGAGGGGTTTAGATTAGGAATGCTTGGGGAAAAAAGGAAAAAAATGGTTTTTGGGGAAAAGGGAATCGATGTCAATATGAAAGGATTGACTATGATCAAGAAGAATTGACACCAATATTGATAAGATTGACAATGATCAGAAAGAGATGAAATCAATCCTTAAAGGGTTAATAATGAATAGAAGAAAGTGATAGAAATCCATATATCATTTTGTATTTAGGATTTAACTAACAAAACACTATTTTAAATGCATGCAAGCTACTGACTATGAGGGATAGGGTCCCACCGTTGCTGAGGGAGCTATGAGAGGATATGGATGATGAGGACTAGACACATTTCAAGGTGGTGGGATTTGGAGGAATCCACCACTATCACCATGCTCATCAAGACATTGGCATGATAGTGGTTTTTATAGAGTAGTGGGATTATACCACCAACACCTTCTAGCTTTTGACAAGTGATATGACCATTACTACCAAGGACATTCATCAGATTTTGGGATTATCAATCTTGGGAGCCCCAATTTATATCGTTAAGGAGGCTGGGCATGAAATTACACTAGCATGACTATATGGTTAGGATGTTGTTGATGTCATATTTATGGCTAGAGAATTTTCTTTCTAACCCTTATAAAAGTAGGCACTAGTAGAGAGATTATTAATGACTATGCTTATGTTGGCATTGTCTTGCTATGCACTACCTAATTCTACTAGAGGATAGTTTTCATGGAGCTTCACTGTAGTTATAATAGATATGCTAGAGCACAATATAGTGTTTTCTTGGGCACCCACATTACTATGGTAGATTTATAGAGAGATATGAAGCTGGCATACTAGGCACCGACTAGGAATTGACATCACATTTAAGCATCACTAATGGGCATATGAGCACATTCAAGTGATATGCCCTCTTAGGACCCTAGGGTTTAGTTTTGGAGACATGGTGTATAGTGAAATATTTTTATGATGGGATGATGACCTAGTCATCCCTTATTCAGATAGGATAGTACATGATTTAGCATACTGTAGATAGGTATTTGAGACCCTAAAGATTAGAGAGATTATTTGGAGACCATATATACATTTTGTAGCATGGATCGGTCTAGAGACAAAGTTAATAAATGATACCTAAGAGAGATGGGTATATGGGTGATAGATGGACCATATGAGACTATTTTATTTTGACAGGGTCCATCATCAGTTGGTTTACTATAGGATGTACCATTGGCCCCATGTGTAAATAGGCAGGATGACATAGAGCTAGATTGGCTAGCACCAAATACATTAGTTATCTATATGGGAGCATTATACGAGCTGATAGCATTAGATGTGGCTAATGTAAGCTATATAAATGATTACACCACTTGGTTTATGGGGGAGATGGTGAGGTGGTAGCATAGAGTAGTGATGCCTCGATAGGAGGTGGTATAAGATGAGGTGAGAGAAGAGGTAGAGTATGAAATCCAAATGTACACATGGAGGAGGTATCAATATAGGATGCCCCAAGATAGGATGAGTAGGGGATACCACATGCTGAGCTACAAAGGGTACAAAGTGAGCTTGATTGGGTCATATTGGAGTGAGACTAGGCTATTTAGGAGAGATATCATGCTATATAGGAAAGA
>JARHVA010008215.1:117500-147500 GCA_037957365.1 Torreya grandis
ATGGTGACTATCAGATAACCACATAGCTCTCATATCACTATTTGGTATTTTAGAATAAAGGGATATGACAAGATACAAGATAAGCTAACCAAGATGAGCCAAGATCTATCAACTATAGTAAGGATATAGATGCAATTCATTAAGAGGTTCACATTCTAGTTTGCCATAAAATGAAACTAGATGATATGCCCTAGATCCATATTTATGGCTTATGATGTATGGTCCAAGCCAATTAAGAGAAAATTTACCCATTTTACTTCATTCCATATTAATAACATGTTGATTTTATTTAAGCACAAGATCTCCAATGTTAAATTCAAACTCTCTTACATGTTAATTATATGCTTGTTTAATATTTCTTGATATATATATGAAGGTGATCAAGGGTTACTATACAATGCTCATATAAAAGCTTAAGTTAGGATAAATGCTCCTGATAGAAATCCTCATCAAAAATAATGTCCTTAAGGGAGATGTAAAGAGATGGAATTTGGACTTCCAATGCAAGTACAACTTATGTACCATAGACTAGGGAGAAAGGAGTAACACCTATAGGGGTTCAAATACTAGTTTGATATGCTAATAAAGTGAAAGGGATATGAAGATGCCAATTCTTACCAGTTTCATTAACAAATTTAGTTAGGATTTTGACTATAATTTTATTAGACGCTTCTTCTTGACCATTAGCCTGAGGATAATAAGGTGAGAAAAAACTCAATTTAATTTTAAATGAATCACATAGTGCCTAAACTTTTTTATTTTTAAAATATTTTCCATCATCTATTATTATTTTATATGGAACTCCAAAATGAAAAATATTATACTGGTGGATAAAATCCACAATATTTTCTTCCTTAGTTAAGATAAGTGTCACATCTTCCACATATTTAGTGGAATATTTTGTAGCAATGATAATAAAGCCATAATGCTAGGAGGATTTAGGATCGATTTGCCCTATAAGATAAAGCCCCTACTAGGAGAATGACCAAAATTCTCTTGCTATATGCAAGGCTTTATTAAGGACATGCGATAGGTTTTCATGTTGTTAACATTTTACACACCTCTTAACATAGGTGCAATAATCTTGATTTAAGATGGGCTAATAGTAACCTAAACGTAAGATCTTCTTAGCAATTATAGCCATTAAAATGTCTACCTCTTGACCTATTATGGACCTCCTAAATGGATAGGGTATTTTCATGCCTTTGGAGATAATAGAAAAGAATTACATCAAAACCATGCTTATAAATAACACCCCTTAGTATGATATAGTGGGTAGATTTCTCCTAGAAGATGTGTTTGACACCTTTGGATAGATGGGGAGGAGATAGTCTTGAAGACAAATAAGCAAATATTTATGCATACCATGGCTCCTATAGAATTACTTAATATTATTGATGGATGGAATATCAATACTTGTATAACAAGGATAATTAAATCAATAGATAAGGATAAATAACTTATATTCCTAAGACAAGGCTGGGATAAAAGAGGTAATAGATGCCATAGTATTAGAAAATTTATTAGTTGATCTAGAGGTATCCTAGATGGAATAACATTTGAAGGTGGATAAAAGCTAATGGGTTAACATCTTATATCTTTAAAGGATATCATTATTACATTGATATACACCAATAATCTAATTGACCACTACTTAAGAATCCCCATAAATATTAATTGACCTAACCCCTAATGCAAGGGAAATCTGAAGCCCTATAATCAATATTTCATACTCAGCCATATTATTAGTGCAATCAAAGTCTAATTTAAAAGGTAAAGGCATGAGAATACCTTGAAGGGGGATTAATATAATTCTCACACTACCTCCTTTCTCACATTTAGACCCATCAAAGAATAGAGTCATTTGATACTCTAGAACTAACTGAGAAGTGGAAGAAATAGATTCATGAGGGAAATCACAATTGATTGGTTGATTATTACTAAGAGGTGATTTAACTAGCTGATCAATAATAATCTAACCTTTAATAGATTTTTAGTGGAGAAATTCAAAACCAAATTCAACTAGAAGAATAATCCATCTAGCCATCCACTAATTCTGGTAAGGTTTAGAATGCATAAAATTAAGGGGATCAATACTCATAAGTATGTACATATTGTGGTTATGTAGGTAATGACAAATATTAGAAGTTACAAGGACTAATGCTAGGCATAATTTTTTGGTATGTGGATAACATGTTTCATATGCTCTGAGGATATGACCTATATAATAAATAGCCTACTCTTTGTGATGTTCATCTCAATGGGCAAGCATAGTACCTAGAGCATGATCTCTATCAAAGATATAAAGGAATAAGTGTTATCCTTCCTTAGGAGGAGTGAGGATAGGAACTAATAAAAGATAATCCTTGAGAACATTAAAGGTTATTTAATAATGAGAATCCCATATAAAGTGACTATACTTCTTTAATAAATGGTGGAAAGGTTGACACCGATCTAAGAGCTGGGAAATAAAATGATGAATAGATTGGCGCTTGCCTTGTAAACTAAAAAGCTGCTTAAGGTTAGATGGAGGAGGCATTTCTAGAATATCCTTGATTTTAGTAGGGTCTACTTCTATTCCATTAATAGAAATAATGAAACCTAGAAGTTTACTCATCAAGACAAAAAAAATGCACTTTTTGGATATAGATGCACATGATACTGAAGTAGATGATTGAAAATAATTTTAAGTATATATAGGTGATATTTACATAGTTTTAACTTTCCGAGGATATCATCTACATAGTCATAGATAATTTTGTGGATTATGTCATGAAATATATAATTCATGGCCAGTTGATAGGTGGCTCCAATGTTCTTTAGGCCAAAAGGCATAACATGGTAGTAGAAGTTCCCCCAAGAAGTAATAAATGCAATTTTATGTTGGTCTTATAGTGTAATAATTATTTTATTATAATTATAGAAACCATCCATAAGGGATAAAATTTCATGACCAACAGTCAAATCCACTAATTAGTCAATGTTAGGGAGAGTGAAATCATCTTTTAGATAGGCAAGATTTAAATCATGAAAGTTTGTACAAATATAAATTCCCCTTGAAGGCTTAGTGACCATAAGAATGTTAGACATCCACTGAGGATAATTGATGGGTTAAATAAAGTTAGTAGATAAAAGGCATTATAACTCTTCTTTTACTAGAAGTGCAATGCAAGGATGTATTCTGTAGAGTTTTTCTTCATCAGCTTAGCATTGGGAAAGGTAAAAATGTTATGGATAAAAATAAAGGGGTCAATACCAATCATATCACTATAAAACTAGGCAAAGACTTTACTACAGTCTGATAAAAAAGTGGTAAAATCTTGGTTTTCTTATGGATCTAAGGATTTGATAATTTTAATAATCCTTAGGACTTCTTGAGACCTAATATTAATATCAACAGTGGATTCATTTCTTAGGCTAGATGTTTTAAATGGAAGATAATTACATAAATAAGAGTTTTTAGTGCCTAAGTGAGTCAAGATAGACTCATCATCCTGACACTAGAAAATAGGGATGGTCGGCATATCACATCCTATTAGGTTAGGATATACTAAGGGGTTGGTTTGGATTTTGTCATCATGGTGGAAGATGAGGGGTTCTATGGAGATCATATTGACTAAAAAAATTAGGAGGGATGGATATGATATTGCTAATTGGGGAAGCAATGTTGGATGATGAAGATGGTTCTTATTATTCCAAAGATGGTAGAATAATAGGTTTGAGGGAAGATTTATAATATTTTTAAAAACTTAAGCCATGTTTTTCATGTGTTTTTCTAAAATCTCCTTATGTGATGTCATGGGGACCTTGCTCATATTTACCCATGCCAAATCCTTTCTAGGAATAGTGATAAAGATAATTTTGCATGAACTGGGGATTGATAAGAAAGGAGAAATTAGATGTAAATGGTTTAGCACAAACATGATCATCAAGTTATAAGGTAGCTTAATTGATCCTACCATATATTAACTAAGTATGCAAGAAATGTGATCCAAATGGAATGAGCTCACCTAGATTGGGTGAATACATAGGTTACTTACCAAGATGGCCATATTATCTAGGAGTGTGTAAGGTGTTAAGGGTTAATAACTGATATTCTCCCATCGAAATTTATTGCATCAATGAGTCAATGGACTTTGGAGCAAGTAGGTTTGAGGTAGGTATCATCATGTTAGTTGAATTTTGATTGAAAGATGGAGATGGAATAATGTTAGGTGATGTTATTAAGACATCACTTGGCCTAAAGGTGAAGTTTCATGATTTAAAAGGGTGAGGATTAGCAAGTATGATATGTACATGGCCTTCATGTTCATATTTAAGGCATCAATGAATTATGGAAGGTACACATCACATCACATGAATCCATAGATTCCCTAATAAAATTTTGTATTGTAAAGTCCCTTCTATTACATAAAAGATATCAATAATGGTGTGAGGACCTATACAAATTGGGAAAATTATTATTCATATTGTGGGTGTTACTGTGTTATTAAATACATGAAGAATTGTTGAGGATTGGGAAATAATGGTTTTTGGTAGTTGTAATTATTGGAAAGCATGTGAGGAAATAATATTAATACTAGCCCCATTATAAATCATAACTCTTTTAATTTAAGTATAATTTATTTGAGCTATAATGAAAAGTGTAGGATCTTGATGTTTAGGAAATAAATGAACAACCTCAAAATTAGTAAAACAAAGAGTCGAGACCATTTGAAGGGATCTTATAAAATCTAACAAATGTTAAGGTTCATCTAGTCAGACCTCAATAGTTTAGAGAGCTTCTATCATTACTTGTCGATGTTTTGGATTTTTTTTGATAAGCTCATATAATGACATCTTTATAGGTGCTTGGTGGAGTTGTTTTAATATGGAGATTTATACCAACTCCTTGGCTTTAGTTTGGGTAGTTATTTTAAGATAAAATTTAGGATTTTATTAATATGGTTTAAGAGTATTAGGTGTAGAGCATCATATAATTAAAACCTTATCTTTATTAAGATTTTGGTTTTGAGAATGGGTGGTTACATGAACGACATTAATGTGTACCAAAGGTTGATCTGAAGAGGCTATTGGCTCTTTATCACTTATAGGACTAGTAGGATTATGGGTGGGTGGAATGGTTGGAATAGTGAACTATTACTTAGGAGTTTTATCATTGATATTATTAATTAAGAGGTCATAATCTTAGATTAACTATTGGATTATAACCTTAAGGGCTTTGTAATATTTTGTATCATGCCCAAGTAATCTATGATATGCACATATTTCTCAATTTCTACACCAAGAAGGTCTTTTGGGGTACAGGTTAATAGGTCATATAAGTGATAATTTAATGAGGGATGTATCTAATCATTATTTAAATATTAAAACATAAGATCCCTTTAAAGCATCATATTATGGTTTTACAAGGGTTTTGATAATAGGCTCTTTTGTCAAAGTATTACTCACCTAGTTTTGTCATTTAGCCTTTACATGAGGGACAAATTTAAGTTATTTTCCTTTATATTTATATAATGGTCCCTTAATGGAGGAAGGTGTATATAGAGGTGTGACTAATAATGGAGGAAAACTTTACATTTTCCCATGCATTTAGGTAGAATCACCTATGACAGGTATTGAAGATGGATGGGGAGCTAAAATAGATAACAAAGATTTTTAAAAAGGGAGATGCCCTTTTTTATTCTATGTGTTAACCATAGAGGGGGCATTAAAACTAAGTTTTGCATATTTTGACATTCAAAAAAGATCAACTTTAACCTGAGGATGAGTTAAGGCTTTCTTTGGTGGAATATCGAGATAATTGTACCAGTTATTGATGATAGGAGCTTTAACTTTTAATTTAATACCTTTAATGTAAGGGGGTGTTATGGTAGAATATGGTTTTGAAGAGTAAAGGATTTGGAAAAAAGGATAGGATCTCATTATATGTTTTCTAGAGATTAAAGGGGTAGAATGTTCAACTCTAGAAGTATCAAGATGTTTATTTGTGACATCTTGAGGAGTAGTTTCATTTTCCCCTCTAGGATATTTAGTATGAGAAGATGATTTTTCATATGAATGATCCAATTTAATGAGATCAAAGAGATCTATGAGGTTTTTGGGATTGGTTTTAATTATCTCAAGTTGACTCAAATCAAAAGCATCCCTTGTAAGGAGATCCAAGACTAAAGGTTTATTTGGGACTTCTTTAGGCAACAACTAATCATATATTGTGTCAATCATATGAGTATATTATTTTTGTGTTTCTTTAGGGTTGGTTTGGATTGTGTTTGATGTGGATGGATGGTTTGGAAATGGTTGTTTAAAAATATCTAAGGTTTGGTTAGGGGGAGCATTTGGATTGTCTAACCAAAGGTCCCCCTTCTCAATGAGGTTATGTACCAATCATTTAAAGGATTTACATCATTATATGTCATGTCCTATTACCTTATGATAATCACAAAACTCATATTATTTATACCAACTGGTTTAGGACATGTATCATCAACTAGTCTAATATGAGGGAGTTCAATAACATTTACTTATAAGAGTTTATCTAATACTAAAGTATAAGGCTCTCTTATAGGGGTATATCTATTAGGGGTAAAATGAGTAAGTCCCCTAGGTTTCAAAGTTTGAGAAGAAGAAGACCCTGATTGGTTGGATGATAGAGGGGAATAAGTTTTTATAGTAACTACATTTGCTGCCTCTTTTAGTTTAGGATTATTGTTATTGATTTTAGAGTGATTAGATTTGAAGTTCTTATTATGTAACTTGAATTTTCCCTCTTTAATGCTATAAAGTTAAAACTTACAAGCCATGGTAAAGGCTTCATCAAAAGTCTTAAAAGTTTGAATTTATAACATGGATGATATATGTTTTACACAAGAACATGAAAACAATTCAATTAATTCTATTTGTGGCAAGGAAAAGGTTAGATAGTTGATTTAGTTATGCCATCAAGCTAAAAAGTTTGATATGGATTCATCATCAAACTATCTTATAGTGTAAAGATCCATGATAGTCACTTTTCAAGAAATATTAACTGAGAAGTGTTCTAGGAAAATTTGGGCTAACTATCCAAAGGAAATGAGGGAATGTTAGGGAATGGAATTGTACTAGTCCAATGCACATCCTACTAACGATATGGGAAATGTTCTAAGTAGGAGGGCATCATCATGTGATATAAGATAACATGCATGTCAAAAGGCCCTATTGTTTTTCTAGGGATCTTCTTTGTTTTGTAATTTAGTAAACTTAAGAATCTCCTCTTATGAGGGGTATGGTCAGATAGGGATAGAGGGATGGATTGGCTCATTAAAATTTTGTTCATATGTGAGTATTGTATTATGTCCATAGGTGGAGGATTCCAAACTATCCATATTATTCATAAGGATTTTCATGAGGTATGTCTGAGTATTACTCTAAGGCACACTTTCTAAAACACCTTACTAAAGGGGTTGATAGCTTGGTAAAAAGGTAGACATAGAATGTGAAGGAAGGTATCATACTATGGTAGACATAATAGGTTGAGATGTCAATACATATTTTGGGACTTGTAGTGGAATATTTTTCTATAGGAAAGGCTATAAGTGAGTGGTTATTGCTAGTTTTGATGAAGCAACATATTGGGTGGTTGAGAAGATATAATATTAGAAAGGTTAGGCATAAGGGATTTATTGTGTGTGAAGAATTTGTTGTACATGAGGGATTTTCTATGTTATATATGCCAAATTCATCCTAATGGGTGAGATACTTATAGGAATTGGCACCACTAATGTTTGGGAAGATATGGTGGATATAGGTGGAGTACTATTTTGGATGTGAGTAACGATTGGAGAACTGGTAGATACCATGAATGGTTGGTTCTCTAAAGGTTGTGATATCTAAGCATTAGAGCCAAGTGGAGGAGATCTGATGGAACATGTTATCATGGGCATGGAAAATTTTCTAGTTGTCTCAATTCCCTTGAAATTAATCCTATACTTATGTGGAGAGTCTTGGGAATAGGGGGAAGGAGAAATATGTATTGCTCAACTATTCAGATAATAATTAAGAGTAATAGGGTTATTATCTAGTATTTATACAAAGGAAGGATCTCCTTAAGGATAATATTTTGGAAACATGAGATTCTCAAAGGAATTAGGAGAAGAGATAGAACTAGGTGTATGCTCCATAAGAGAGGATGCAACACCCTCCTTAGATTCTTTCTTTGACTGTTGGCTAGTTAGAACCATGAAATATAAAATAAAAGCAAAAATAAAATAAGTAAATAATTTTTTTTTTTAAATTATCTCATGTTAATTATTGATGAAAGACACACAAACTATATTCATTCCAAAATTTTTTTATCTCTTTTAACTTTAAGATGTGAAAGGAATACAAAAAAAAAGAAAAAATAACGAAAGTCCTAAGCAATGGTAATCTAATGATGGTTTTAGGTATTTTGTTTTAGCACTCAAAGGAGATTTATATTGGTATTGGTATGTGGCTTGATACTTATGGATTTCTCCCCTAATTTCACAATCCCAAAACTAGTATGGCTGCTTAGCCAAAATATACCAATGGTCTAGAGATTATACTCGACTAGAGAACTAAGTTGGTCCTTCCCTTGTTGGTGAAATCTAATAAGGATCACCAAAAAAAGGTTGTCATGAGCTGATCAAATCCCTATTTATTTCCTTATGCCAAGTTTTAAGATGTGTTAATTGATATTGTGATTTGTTTTATGTGTGGATAAAGTGATAACTATGATAGATTGCCACCTAGATTATTTTATGTGAAAGAATCTAAATAGGAAAGATGAATATATTCATTTTAACTTTTTAAATAAAGAAAATAAAATGTAGTCCTAATGTTATATTTGGATGAATTCATATAAAAAAAGAAAGGGAAAGAGAGAAAATTCAATGATTTTGAATTTAACAAATAAAAATGAGACCTAGGTCCCATCAAGCATGACAAAATGTTTTAGTATTTTTTATGCTTTTCAAATGTGGCCTAATTAGCTACTTAAAAAAATTATAATTAGGGTTTAGAGTTAATTGGTGATGAAGGTTGGTTACATACCACTGATCAATCTTGTGAGAACTCCTCTTTGGATGGGGAGGAATGACCTACAATTCACCACACTTAAACAAAGACTAGATTCTTAGAAAAATTAGTAGGATGCCTAGTAAGAAACTAATCCCAATAAGTGATATGATTCCTTAGATGGATGTCAACCCAAATTCAACATTAAATTTTATAAATAAACATGAAATTATGAAATATGTATAATATGGCTAAGCAATGCTAAAGATAATTAATTGACAACAATATTTATATGATTAAAATAAGCATCCCAAAATTTAATAAAAATATCTATCTTCTTGGATTATAGCCAATTGTTCATTAATATATGAAAAATAACATATAAAAGCCATGAGGAAATGTCCTTACTCAAATTCAATATCACTTTGATCAGCAAATAGAGGGTAAGGGACTATAGGAAGATAAAAAATGCTAACTGAATAATGTATTAGTCTAGGCAAGGTCATCTACATGCACAAATAGATTTTTAGCAAACTAGAATGCAAGTTTCAATAGATTTTAAGACTGATAAAAATAGATGATAAGAATGTTTTGAAATTTAAGCTAGGATTGATGATGATCTAATAGTATTGACGTCGATTCAGATGAATCGATGTTGATTCTATAAAAAATCTTATATTTTAAAAATGGACTATAATAATGACCTATATTCTTGATAAAATGATAAAAATTGAATGTAAAATAGATAGAGACAAAATATAGATGACCAGTAGATTTAAAATAGGTTATTTAAGACTTCTGATATGATTTTTTAAAGTATCGATGATAGTCCAACAAGATTGACATTGATTTAGATGAATCAATGTCGATTCTTTGCAAAAGTGCTTAATACTAAAAAGACTATAGTGATAGCCTAGAAAATTGATAAAATGAAAGAAACATAATGTTGATAAAAGATAGAGATGAAAAATTAAATGAATACTTAAATACAAAAAAATACTGACCTTGAATGGTTTGAATAAAGTGATGCCAAAAATAATAAAAAATGATCATCAAAAGCACCTGATAATTATCACTTATCAAGTGCTCTTCAAAGTAGCAAGATCCTGGTAAGGTCTATGTAGATTCATGACTAGTTCTGATAGAAATTTGTGATCAAAATGGTCTCCTTCCTTTCACATTCATTCTTCCTCAGCAATAGAGGAATGCTATGTTTTTATGGATTGGCATTGATCTTAACTGATCAACATCAATCTAGGAGGATCGATGTTGATTTACCAAAAAAGTGTCAAAATGAATGGAAAGCCATTCTAATGGGTTGGAATGGGGTAAATGAGATTTAAAATGACTTCCAATTTTGTTTGAGTTATTCTAACCATGAGATAAGTTTGTTACGAGGTTGGGTAGATTTAGATTTTTATTTATTTTTGAGACTTTATGGTTAAGGACAATAAAAAGGGGGTTAATTACTATTTAATTATAGTAATTAACTCATTTAACCTATGTGGTAAAAGGTAAAGATGAATGAAAATGTATTTATTTAAATAATTACTTAATAAGGGGCATTACAACACATATCATGAAGACACAATATACAAGGTGTATAAAAGTAGCCTCTACATCTCATATGAAATCTATGATAAGTTTTTTATACTCATACAAAATTAAAATGGTGTTCAAAAGGTGACCTATCTAGTGGATATGGAAAATTAAGGATTAGGGTTTATATATTTATCTATATAACTCATGTTTTCTATTAGACGTGTGTGTGTGTGTGTGTGTGTGTGTGTGTGTGTGTGTGTGTGTGTGTGTGTGTGTGTGTGTGTGTGTGTGTGTTTTAATATATAATAAGTGTATTATATGACCTTTTTCATGCATTATAAGTTTTTTAAAGTGATCTTACATGTGTTCTAAGCCATGTTTATTATGACTGGTTCTTAAGCTAAAATGTTTGCTCCAAGTATGCAAGATGAAGTGAAGATTTAAAACTCTTTATTAGTATTAAATGGATATAATGTAATTAAAATTGTTTTTTGAGACCTAAATTACCTATTCATTATTTATTTAAGTTGGATATATATGTTAAGAGGTTGAGATATGAAAGCCAAATTGGCTTATCTGGCTATGTTATGCATGTCATGGAGAAGCTTAGAAAAGTGGTCTATAAGACTAATGGTTAATCTAAAATTAATTAAATATCCATTTTATTATGATATATAAATCACATAGGAGATACTAATATGGATTATATGTCATGTAATTACTCTTATAAGTGTTAAATTCAAACTTCTACATGACTAGGTTTTTAAGCAAAATGACGATTCTGTGTAGTCATCTTACAGAGGTGAGTTTGAAGTGATATGGAAATATTTGAAGGATATAATACACATTTATTTTTTACATATTTATCTTATGTCCATTTTAATGTAATTTTATTCATTATAAGTGCATGTACAGTTATTATGAGTCAAAAGTTCTTGACTTTATTTTGGAGCCTATGTGCAATTCTGAGTGGTCATATTATAGGAGTGTGTTTGAGGTATTATGCACTATTTGGTGATGTAAAATGGACATGGTGATAAAAATAAGGTCATAAATTATATATTCATGTAGCTTTTTATAATTTTTTTGATAAAATTCATCATATTCTTCAAATATTCAAGGTAGATGTTTTTGTCTATGAAGGGTTATTGGTGAGTAGTACTATTGATGACGTTCAAGTGGTGAGTTGGAATAAAATATGGTATTTACATATATGGATTATATTATTTGTCTCTTTGAGGCATGTATTAAGTGTTTCATCCATTAGAGGAATCTTAAGATGTTCCAAGGAGGCCTAAGTGAAATGTGTGCTTAGAATAGGCCTAATTACATTAGGTCTCTATTAGACCTAATGGGGTTCTAGTCCATGTAAGTAATGACCAATAAATCCACTTTTTAAACATGTTTTATGACCCATTTAAAGTATTATAAAAGTTTTTTAATGTTATTAGATGACCAAGAATGGGTGAGATCAAGTGTGTGGTATAAATGTAAGGCCTAATTGGTCTACTTGTGCTAGTTAGAAGAATGCGAGTATAAGTGAATAAAATATATATTAAAGGAGTAGAATTAAGTAATTTAGGAACATAATAATAGGGAATAAATAATGATTAAAATATAATAGAATTTTTCATGTGTATGACCATGTTAGTGGAGATAATAAGCCTAGAAGAGGCATGTTGAGTGAGTGAGCCTAAAAGGATATTTAAGATGGGTAGAAGGCTAAGGAGAGATGAATGAGTTGATTTCAGATTTATAGACCATTATAGATACATAAGAGGAGTGTTACAAGTGTATGATATATATATATATATATATATATGAACTTGGATATAGAAAAGAGAGATTTGAAGAAGAGATGACAATCTATTGTTTAAGAAATAAGTTGTGAAAGTGATCAAGATGATCTTGGTTGGGTTGGTGATTGGTCAAGAAGGAGTTAGATCTACCTTGTTGTTTAGATCTTAAAAAAGTGTCCTTGAAGTTCTTGGGTTGGTTCCATGTCAATTAAGGGTTTTTATCCTTGTTGTAAATTGGTGCTTACTAAATACTAGTTGAGTGGGTGCTTGACTAGGTAGGGGTTGGAGCTCCTTGTGGGGTTGGTGCCTCACTAAATGTTTATTTCATTACTTATGTGATATTGTTCCAACTAGTGTGACTATGTTTTTTTATCCCCCATGAGGGTTTCCCATATATATTTGGTGTTCATGTGTTGATATCTTGCTTCATTATTATGTGATTGTTCTTTTATGCATTGGTATATCTCTATGTTAGTTTGAATGGTTAAAGAATGATGAATGGAATTGAATGAAAAAATTTCACACTAATTCACCTCACCCCTCTTAATGGTTATGCTTCCAACAATTGGTATTAGGGTATTTCCTTTGGAGGAGGCTTGAAGGTGATCCTAAAAGCACATAATGGCCAAGAAACTAAGGAAAGAGAATCAAGAGTTGAGATATATGGTGAAAGGTATTAAATAACAAATTATCATTTTTGAGACAAATAAGAGTAACACTAATTCCAAGGGTGAAGAACATGAGATGATCCTTATGAATATTAAATAACATTCCAAGTCTTTTATGGAATGTAAAGGAGAGATGAGTCATCTTCAAACTAAGTTTAAATAAACTATTTATGTACTTAAATAAGATGCAAATATCATCAAGGATCTTAAGTGTAAGCTAAAGGATGTAAATAAAAAACTAATTTCAAAAGAGTAATAATGTTCTAAGTTGAAATCCAAAGTAACTTTCTTGAAATAAGAGATCAAACAAACCAATGTCAAGATAAAGTCTTGTGAATAAATAAATGTGACTCTCAAGGACAAATGTAATAGGAGGGAATATCAAGTTAGGCATCCTAATGCATTTATATGTTCAATCTCACTTCACGGTCATTGCTTTATGTGCCATAGGTTTGGTCGTAGATCAAAGGATTTTAAAATGGACTCAAGGAGTGATTTTTCATGGTATTATTGAAGAAGAAACAATCAAAGAAAAGGTAAGTTTAGTGTTACTATTTTCTATAATAATCATAAGGTTAGTCATATTACTAGATACTATCTAATTAGAGATCCTAGAATACATAAGAAAAGACAAACCCAAGTGTGGAGACCTAAGATAGTTAATGTTGATCAAAATGAACCTAAGAGAGAAGATGGTTTATTTATTGAGGTATATAAATAAACTATTTTGTTAGCATGTGTTTTAAATTCTTTGAAGGTTGTTCAAAAGTCTATGCTTCAACTTAGATGGAGGAGAAGAAAGATAATGTCAAAACATATAGGGTTGTTAAGAAGAACATTTAATCCTAGGACAAGGACTAGGATGTTCCATTATTTTAGATATTTGTGAGAAGGGGCGTCTCTAATTAGGCTTCATAGACACACTTATCTATAAGAGGAAGAATCTATAAATTCTTTGTGTATGGTTATATTAATCCCTGTTGAGAAGGTCTAACTTAAAAGATAGAGATATGAGGGTTTCAAGGTGAACTATGACTAAAAAATCTAGGTATGTTTTCTTGTAATAAATTAATTCATACATGTACTTTGTATTTTAGTGTTTGTTATATGGAATGAGTGAAAATTTTACTTCAAAAACATCATGCTTATAATGCATGTGTAAGCTCATGTTGATGTGTAAGAAGCAAAAACATATCTAATGGAGTAATAATTGAAGATTGTTCTACAAGACCAATGATATTAAAGGTTGAGATTGTTTTCTCATTTGATCCAAGGTCTTGTGATGTAATAAGAAGTGAGATGACAAGTTATTTGTTCCATGAAGAAGATAACAATTATCTAAAGTTGACAAGTGCTCAAAGTTTTATCAAAATGTCTTGATAGTGTTTATTGAAGTTGATCCATTGAGCATTTTGAAGAGTATCATTAGTGGTATAAGAATTTTTTTATGACCCTAGTGTCATGTAGTATGGGATTACTCATTTTAGTAACCTAATTTGTGAATCTTAGAATAAATTATGCTTATCAGATGTGTTGCAGTAGATAAGGTTTACAATCTTAGTGAGCAAAGTATAGCTAGAATGTTTTGGTGAGATGACCTGAATAAAGTGTTGAATGGTGATGCTTTCATAAGGTAAGAAAATGTTAAATATGTTGTAAATAGTTTTTTATGGTTTTAGATGACATGACCTAGGTAGATCATGGATTTAGGGGGAGATAACTCAAGTCTCTTGAGATGTTTGAAGAGAAGCATACATGGACAAAGGGGGAACTTGTTTGTTCTATGAGTGAACAAGTCCAAGGATTAGGTGGAAATATCGGATGAATATATGAATGTGTTTATATAATATCAATAGTAGATTATGAGCTACAAGGAAAGTTTGTGGAGTCATGACATTCATGTGTCAAGATGATGATAAATAGGTCAAGTTGAGAGCAATCAATTCAATCATTCTAAGGTAATATTTTGGTCAATTTTCTCTAATGGATTTGTTAATTTAGAAGAAGGAAAGACAAGGTTGTATATGTAGAGACCCTTTGTCATTAATCTCAAAGGGGGAGAGAGATCAGATTAATGGGGAAGTTATTTAGATCTGTTCATTTATGGTTTACCATCAATGAAAAAGGGAGAGATTGTTACAAGTTATAATTGATGTCATGTGTTTATATATGATCTTTGATGTAAAAATAAGCTTGATAGTGTGATATCTAAAGTGATCCAATGGAGTGTCTTGTGAATCATAGTGAGGAATGATGAAATGAGTAATTATTGGTCCTTTGATGAAGGATGATGTCATAAAGTGATGAGAAGGCTTGAGAATAGGAGACCTTATTTAGTGTAAGAAGGAGCATGATAGATATAGGATATGAATTCACATAGGCATAAAATGATTCTTGAGGACATTCAAACATGAATTTTAGGATTTGAATAACCTAGGTTTGTTTCAAAGTGTGCTTATAGAGGTAAGACATATAGGTCTATTATGCAAATAAACTACTCTTAGACTCTGTCTAATCTAACCAGGGTTCCTAAGATGTTAAAAAGACATATTAAGGATAAAAATAGTGGTATAAAATGTGATAAGATTTTTGAACATGTGAACAAGGTGTAAATTGTAGGAACAATAGTTAGAGGGTCTATTACTAGGCCCAATATGATCTATAGTTCAAGAACCTAAAATGTAAAGATATAGAATGTGACCAAATGGGGTATGAATTTCAGGTTCCAAGGAAATAATGGTCGAATAACAATTTATATGGGTGTAATAGGGTTTTTAAATAATTCTTATGAAATTTTAGGTCCTGAGGTGAAGGAAAAAGCAAGAAAACAAGTTTGTAGGTCTCATATGCATGCATAATGAAGAGATGAGAGCCCAAGAAGGTTCTTCTTATGCTAATTGGAATGTGTAATATTTTCATGGTGTCTTGATCCTTTAAATATACATTTCAAAAGGTACTTGATAATTTTTCCAATCATTACTTTGGCATTTGAGGGGAAATACTGTATGAACAATTTCTAATACTTGAACCCTCTCAAAACCCTCTTAAACCCCTCTTAATGACCTAATTGGATAAATCTTGTTATAAATGGCCCAAAATGGATTGGAAAATATATTTTTTAATATTTAGATCATGTAGAGGATTCCTCTAGGAATCCCCAAGTGGTAGTGGTTTGTAAGAGTAGTGAGTATAATCTATAGAAAAAGGCTTATTTCTAAATAATTAGATATAACAGGAGGGTTAACTGAGTTAATGTATGCAAGTGGATGGAGGTTTAATTTAAATAATTATTTTTATTTCAATGGTTTTTTCTAGACAAGATATAGTATCTATGTTAACTATTTTAGTCACTCAATTTGACCTATCACTAAATTGGCAAACAATGAAAATAGTGAGAAATACCAGACAAGAGTGAGAAAGTGTTTAGGGATTAGTTACATAGGATTAGAGATGAATAAAAAATATATATGTCATTATTAAATACATATGTCTCATATTATCTCTAATTAAAAGTTTTTTTAATACTCATACACAATCAAAATGGTATTTACAAGGTGACCCATCTAGTGGAGATGGTTAATAAAATAGTAAGGTTCAGATATTGGTCTATATAACTCATGTGTGTGTGTGTGTGTGTATATATATATATGTGTGTGTGTGTGTGTGTGTGTGTTTGAATATGTTATAAGGATATTATATGAAATTTTTCATGCATTAAAAGTGTTTGAAAGTGATCTTATATATGCTCTAAGTCATGTTCGCCATGACTAGTTCTCAAGCTAGAATGACTGTTCCAGGTATGGAAGATGAAGTGAAGAGTTTGAGACTCTTTGATAGGATTCAATGGATATAATGCACTTAAAATTATATTTTGAGATCTAAATGAGCTATTAATTATTTATTTAAGATGGATATATGGTTTAAGAGGTTGATATATGAAATCTAAATTGACTTATCTTGTTGTGTTAAGAGTATGATGGAGAAGCTTAGAAAATTAGTCTATAAGAGCAATGGTTGATCCCAAAATCAATTATATATCCATTTTATGATGATATATATATCACAGAGGATCTATGAATATTAATGAGAGGTGTATACACATAATATTTTCAAACTTTTATCATTTAATAACACTCTTTATCTTGCAAGAACCTATTGAGTCTTAATATCTCTAAGTGCATGCCTTAAGGGGTCCACCAAGAAAAGGGTGGAAAAACCATTGGTAATTCATAGGATTGTTTTCCATTTTACCACTTTTTATCTATACACTTGTCTCTTTAAAAGCATATCCCTAAGCTTTTTATTCTCTATTGTACACTCATCTGTCATGTCCAATCTTTTATCCCCCTTTGATATTTGGATATACTATGTTGACTAGGTCAACCCTATAATATTTTGAGTAAAACTAATTTATGGTCTAGGTTATCTCTTGTCCAACCTAAAATGTGACCTAATGAATTATTGTCCATAACTATACTAGGTCAACTAGGTCGACCCTATCGACCAAGTTTTTTGAAAGGGCTTAGGGATAGATCCACCTATATATACAAGTTCATTTCACCATTATTTAGAGAAGATAAGAAGAAGTAATATTTATTTCACATATACTTATCCACCTTTCTACTCGAGGATCAAAATTAGGGTTTCATACTTTATTTGGAGATATAGATCTTGTCTTATGGAGAAATCTTTTGGATGCATTGATAGGTTATGTAGCCTAGAGCTAGTTTATCCTTGTCATCATTACATACCACAACAACCTCTTGTGAATATATTTGAACAAGGGAGAGATTGAGGCTCGAAAGGTTCATCTTTGAAGGTAAGTATTCCTAACTTTTTTTTTCCTTTGTAAGAGTAGATAGACATGCATTTGTGTTTTTTTTCCATGCATTAGTATTTTTTATACATTGACAAGAGTATATGTCTTCTATGCATGGTTAATTTTATTTGTTTACTAACCCCCATATTGTGCCAAAGCTTTGGTGAGCACTAGATTATATTTTACTTTAATTTTAAAAAGTTTAGTGAATATGAAAACATAAGACCTACTTAGGGTTATTACATGATTGTTCTTGAATGGAGGCTTTGGAACCCTCCCTAGCATTGTATATTATGATAAGAGATCCCCAAATTAGGTCTAAAAGATCCCCATATTGGTGTTGTTATCAATTATCTGATGTATACCCAATATTAGTGTAGGTATGCTAAATATTCTCCAAGTTAGGATTTATTTATAGACAGGATACATTTCTGATTGCATATATTCTTGTGAACCTGACATGAATCTAACCCTTGTAAGTTTTATTTCATGTTTTTTCATTTTTATTATTTTTAATATTATTTTTCTATATTTGTGATACTATATTGATAATGTTGGTAGAGTTTATAACTTTTGTGTATAGTTTTAACACACAATCGCATCAATACAATTATTTTTTTCTATGTAGGTAGTCATCAAATATAGGTTTCTAGATCAAATAGGTCAACACAATACATGTTTTCACTTCTAGATAGGCCACTAGGTTGACACAATTGCCATAGTACACTTATAAGTTTCTAGATAGTTTCAAAAAAACATACTAGGTCAACCCTGTCAACACAATACACTTTCAAACTTCTAAAAAATAACTAGGTTGACACTATTGATATAATACACCTCCAAGTTTTATCAAATAGGGAATTGCAAAATTAGGTTGACCTAGTCAACATAATTGGCAAAATTTTCAAGTTAAAATCAAGGCACTTCAACAACAATCTGACTTTCTTTTGCATCTTCCAACCTGCCAAGGTGCCTTTCTCTCCTTCTCTATCATTTATGTTATTCATTATAGTTCTATTTTTCATAGTTTTTAGTCTATAAAATATCCCCTATATAGTCAACTAGGTTGACTATGTCAACATAGTCCTTTATTCTATATTCTACCTAGAAGACTAGGTCAACAGTGTTGACTTAGTTATTTATAAACCCTTGTTTTAGTAGTATAACAATGATACTATAGACTCTATTCTATAATCTCTGTATACACTATCATTTGAACCAATACTATATTGTTCTTTAAATTTAGAACTAGCACTTATATGCTAGTAATTATCTTACACTTTCACTTTCAGTTACTTACATGATTAGAATATATTACATAATATAATTAGGTGGTTTTTAAATCTACCATTTAGTTTCAATATTTTCTCTTTTATACACACACTACCAAATCATGTAATCTTAAAATACATTTAAACTATTGTCTACCCAAGGCCCACCTACTTAGATTTCATCACTAAGGGGGAAGCCAACTTGGTTTTATGGTCAAGTATAAACATGTGGTTAATGGTATATATTGGCTAATTACCTGACACCTTTATCATTGTGGTGTGTGAAGTGAGGGGGTAGAACCTAATACCAAATAGGTACCATTGCCAACATAGATTCCTTTTAGCTTAAATATCTTGAAATCATCCATAGATTACTTTCTAGTTCCTTACAACCAACTTCCATATCACATTTAAAATCATATTCTAATAATATAACAACATTTAGGGTGACCACTTAGTTAGCATTTACTTTCCAAGTTGATTTCTTGCTCTTTGCTCATTATATGTTTTATTGTAAAAACTTGAATTAGCTAGCATTGGTGCAAGGTTTTGTACTATGTGCCTCAATTGGATCATCTTCATTGACCCAATTTATTATGCATTTCTTTTTCTTAATTTCACATGTACTTGAAAAAAATTCTTATTTCAATACACATTCATTTTGTTCGATACAGTCTCTTATAGATTGTCTATTTCCCCTACCTACAATAATGAGTCAACCCTATTGACATAATATTATTTTATACCCCTCAAGATACATGACTAGGTTAAAATTGTTGACTCTATATATTTTTATGTCTATCTTCTATCTAGGTTATAGAACTAGGTCAACCTAGTCGACCCTATATCCTTAATTTTCTTTATTTTTAGACCCTATTTTCTATACTAGGTTGACCTAGTTAACTCTGTACTCTTATCTTCCTCTTTTTATTTCATTAATATTGCATCATATTTTCATTTCTTAATCTTTATCCTTCATCATGAACTTCATTTTTGAAGACAACACTAAGTTAAATTCAACAAACATGATGAGTTTTACAAACCCTAATAGGTTATCCCATTCAAAGCTTGTGGCTCCTATCCTAGATGAAATCAATGTTCATATAGTGATCTATAGGTCATTTTTGGAATGATCTAAAATGGTTCTACAACCACTATCATTGCATATATATTTTCAAGAGCTTTTTGATGAAATGTGAAAATTAAGAAATAGAGCTCATTTGCTCCTGGTGAAGCTGGTAAAAGTTTAGGTCAAGCAATCAAAACTAGTCAAACTAGAGAAATTGATGGTCATAGAATGTTTCCAAACTAGTTCCATGGTGTAGATCTCATTTTAATATTTCCAACACAGTTTGAATGGACCAAATCTAAGTCTATATGTACAAGTTATGACTAGTCAAAATTATGGTCAAACTTGGTCAAAGTGATGACATGGCAAAAATGTGGACCAATGAGGACGTGACATGTGGCAGTCAGTTCATATAAAAAATTGTGTAGTTTTTGATAGTGTATAGATTCAAGTTATCAAATTTTGAGCTTGGGTCAAATGTTTGATATTTCCAAATAGTTGAGGGTCCACCAAGCCCGTACATGGAATACCAACCAAATGCCATGTTCAAGTCGGCCACTAGACCTTCCAACATCCATGCTTAGCTTGACATGCCAAGAAAGTATACCAAATTGACATATTCCAAATCCCATGGATCATGTTGAAGCCTAAATGACATGCTAAATGCCTACATATAGGCATTATCTACTACAAAGTTCTTGGGTATTTTAACACTAAACTAATCCATGATTTTCCAAATGTGGGATAAAACATGGATAAACACCAAATCCTAAGCCATGGGAGTTGATCCTCGGTTATTTTGATAAAAAGATAAAGACTTGGCCATTAAACCATCATGCTTGATAATTATATTAAGTTCTTAGGTCTCAATTTATATGCAAGTTTTGGATGGTTTTGAGGACTGAGCCAAGGCAAATATAGACTAGCTAGTAGTTAATCTCCATTTTGAGGCACTTAAAGTGATTTCCAAGCTTCAAAGTAAACTAGTGAAATATTATAGACTTTGAGATAGTTTCAGCCATATAATGATTGTCTAGATTTGAGGTCTTTTGATGCCATTTTTACTGCCTCAAAGTGAAGCTTTGTAGAATGTGTAATAGGTTTTCTAGAGACTAGTTTACATGTATCACTATTTTCAAAGCATCTAGAGTCATTTTCAGACTTCAAAGTGAATTGATAAAATATTATAGAATATAAGATGATTCTAGTGATATAATTTTTTTCCTAATTTGAGTTCATTAGAGCCAATTTTTAAAGTCTTAAAGTAAGAATTTTGGTAGAGAACTTCAGGAATGCAAGATTGCTTTTGTGATAGGAAGGTAGAAGGTCCGTCCATGGGTTATAAGAATTTTTGAAGGGATGTTGTTGAGTTGTATGCAATATTGTAGAATCCATTAGATAATTTTTATCCTTTGGCCATGTACTTTCAATTCATGAAAATGGATTGGTTCATGTTTTAAGTAAACCCAGAGATGTAGCCTAAGTAATGGGTGAACTCTGTTATCAAATTGGTTGTTATGAGTTGACATTTGGTTTTTGTTCTTTGCATTTGATTAGTTAATTAATCATTTTGGATACAAAAGTTAATCATAATGGCAATTAATAGAGATTTTAAAATACTTTGGGTTTTGAGATAAACTTTTTATTCAAGGTCAAACATTGTTGCAATTCATGAAATTAAATGTTTGAAAAAAAATCCATTGGTAAATATTTTGGTATATATTTAGTACCAATTTATGGATCAAGTTTAGTACCATAGCATGGTTAATGCCTAGTTAGTGCTCAAATTTTATTTTGTGATTGGATAGGTGCAATGGGAAAGTTGTCACACAAACCCAAGCTTGATGATCTTAAAGCAATTAACCAGTAGATCCAGGAAACAAATAATTTCATAATGTATCATTTCTACTTCTTAGACAAGGAGATTACCCACTTGAAATTTGAGTTGCAGGCCAAGGATGAACTCTTAGCAAAAATGCAAAATGGTGAAGGATTGAAGCATATTCCTTCCACTTCAACTGTAGGTACTATGATAGATGATTAAATTATAAGTTATTCATCATGTAGTATTATTATCCCTTTACTTTTAGATGTTTTATATGTTGTTTTTGGTAGTTTTGAAAAACACACTAATGGCATTAAATCTAAACTATTATTGAAAATAGGAGTTGATGGAAGGGGCCTTGGTAATAATGGCCAAGGTATTACTAACCCAATATAGGTAGAGCATACCTCTCACCAAGAAGGATTGGGTTACGATAGTGAGAAAGTGGATGTTAGAGAGAGTTCCTCCATTGTTGAAAGAGGACAACTTCTGATAGCCAAGATCTGAGGCCACTAGCAGAACAAAATTCCTCCCTACAAAGGAATGAGTAGTGCAAGAAATTAGGTAAAAGAGGTATTGATATATCTCCTCCTTGTTCTTACATTACAAAAATAATGAATAATAATGTGAATTATAATACTTCTAATTCACTTCTACCACTTAAGATATTTGGTTTTGATATTTAGAACATATTACATTCTTTTCCTTGTATCTTTTGTGGATTGAATAACCACTATGCCATATATTATTGAAAAGACAAGATTTACTAAAGCAGTTTGCAGGTGTTAAAGACCATTCTCATAAAGACAACGTGAGAAATTGAAAATGGGTGACCTCACCTAAGAAGAGGGATGTTTGCACTCATTTTCATGTGAGTGGACATTGGGTTGAGAAGTGTTAGAAACTTTGACCATCCCACCATCTTGGTAATGGTAA
Organism: Torreya grandis; assembly: GCA_037957365.1. Lineage (NCBI taxonomy): Eukaryota > Viridiplantae > Streptophyta > Pinopsida > Cupressales > Taxaceae > Torreya > Torreya grandis. Next base: position 140,445 of record JARHVA010008215.1, read on the forward strand.
GAAAAATATGTTTTATAAATTTGTTGATAAGGTAATTAATGAATTTTTTGTTAAATCAACCCATGTAGATGTCAATAAATCCACTAAATAAATTAAACACCCTAAATAAGAGAGTATTATCAAGAGGGTTAGTAAATATTTTATGAATTTCATGATTTCAGGATTAGTGGATAAATGTTTCAAAGCATTATTGAGATTCCTATTGTATGTTGACAAAGGAAATTTACCCACGCTTTGATATATGCATTTTGGATCTACTATGGTTGGAACACTTTAAGACAAGGTCATCATGTGAAGTTTTTAATTCTCACACTTATGTTTTTAAAATCTCTATTTTTAGAATCTCTAGTGTTAGTTTTTTTGAGTTTTCCTACTAAATTGTTAAGTAAGTTAACTCATTGATCAACTTGGGGAATTAATAGCAGTATATAGGTTGTTGGGTAGGATTCAATTTTTTTGCAATATTTGTTTCAGAATAACTACTATTTTGGGATGCATCTATTTGTGGCATGTGTGTAATTACATGCATTTGTAATACCCTATTAGGAAATGTTTGAAATAAGAGACACTATACACTACTTGTTGCTTCCATAGCTATTTAGAATATTAAGACCCATGTCTAGGTAGTATATTGTGACATGGTCAAAACAATTAATGTATTTTATTACATTAACAAATTTGTTCTGCAATTGCATTGGTGATTGTTATAGTGTTTGGCAGTTCACCACTTACAAGATGTGATAGTGGGCAGACAATTGATGAATGTTGTGATCTTATTGGTAGTTACAAGATTCAATGTAACTCATGCCTTGTTTTTGAGGCCTTTATAGTTTGATTTATGAATCAGTACGATTTTTCCATTTTTATCATATGCTATGATTTAGGTTCTATACTTTGATGTATTGCAAAGAACCATATAGCATTTTAATGGAGATTCGGGATCTCAAATTTTTGTGTAGAGGCTCAACTTATATGTATAGGCTCATTGAAGCCATGGAACATAAGAGATCACTATATTTATATGTAGAGGTTGGTTAAATCCATGTAGTAGAAAATATCACTAGGCTTATCTATGTAGATGATTTTATGAATTCATGTAGTAGCAGAGGAAGCCATCACATTCTAATCCTAATTTTGTGTAGAGGCTATTGATCACTATGCAGTAATAGAGGAATTGTAGAAAGTATCATTAATAGGTTGTTATAAGTGTTTTAGGAATAGTTTCAGAACCTACGTAGACAAATAACATATCTTCAAAACTAACTTACATTTCAAAGGATCAAGTTAGGTACCAACTTTTGGTGGATCAAAATCCTTCTTAGTGGGGAGGTGTGATCTAGAGGTCATTTTTGGAATGATCTCAAATGGTATTGAAACCATCATCATTACATAGATCTTGTCAAGAGATTTTTTATGGTAAGTGGAAATCAAAAAATAGAGGTCATTTTCTCCTAGTACAGCTAGTCAAAGTTTAAGTAAACAAGTGGTCAAAGATGGTCAAACTAGAAACATTGATGGTCTTGGAACATTTTCAAACAAATTCCATGGTGTAGAAACTATTTCAAGAATTTTGATGCATTTTGAATGGACCAAATCCAAGTTTGTATGTAAATTTATGACCAATCAAAGTTATGGTCAAACTTGGTCAAAGTGATGACATGGAAAAAAGGTGTACCAATGAGGATATGACACATGGAAGTTAGTTTGTGCAAATAAAATTAGGTAGTTTTTAACAATGTATAGAGTTGAGTTATCAACTTTCAAGCTTGGGTTGAAGGTTTGAGATTTCCAAATGGTTGATGGTCCACCAATCCCGTATATGAAATGCCAACCAAATGCCATGTTCTATTTAGCCACCACACCTTCTAACATCCATGGTTAGCATGACGTGCCAAGTAATCATCCCAAATTTCCATGTTACAAAGCCCATGGATCATGTCAAAGCCTAAATGACATGCTAAATGCCTATGTATAGGCATTATCTACTATGAAGTTCATGGGTATTTTAACACTAAGCTAATCCATAATTTTCCAAATGTGGGATGAAAAATGGATAAACACCAAAGCCTAAGCCATGGGAGTCGATCCTTGGTTATTTTAGTAAAATAATAAAGACTTGGTAATTAAAATATAAGGCTCAAGCACTATATAAAGTTCTCAGGGCTCAATTTTTATGCATGTTTTGGATGGTTTTGAGGATTGAGCCAAGGCATATAGAGACTAGCCAACAATCGACCTCCATTTTGAGGCACTTAGATTGATTTACAAGATTTAGAGTAAAATAGTGAAATATTATAGACTCTAATATGGTTCAAACCAAATTATATGTTTTTGGATTTTAGGTATTTTTATGTTGTTTTTAATTCCTTGAAGTGAAGCTTTGTAGACTGTGTAATAGTCTTTCTAAAGACTAGTTTGCATGTATTGCCATTTTCAAAGCATCTAGAGTCATTTTCAAACATTAGAATGAACTGATGAAATGTTATATAATCTAAGACACTTCTATTGATATAATTATTTGCCTAATTTTAGTTCATTATAGGCTCATTTTAAGGTCTCAAAGTAATAATTTTGGCATAGAACTTTAGGAACATAAGATTACTTTCATGACAGGAAGGTGGAAGGTTCATCTGTGGGTTTCCAAGACTTATTAAAGGGTTATTTATAATTTTTATGTAATATTGAAGGATCCATTATAAAATTTTAAGCCTTTATCCATGTAATTTCAATTCATATAAATGGATCGGTTCATGTTCTAAGTGGACCTAGAGTCATATCCTAAGCAGCAAGTGAATTCCATTATTAAATTGGTTGTCATGACTTGAATTTTGTGTTTTCTTTGCCATATTTTATTATTTAATTAATAATTTTAAATTAAAAAATTTAATCATAATATAAATTAATGGAGATTTAAAAATACTTTAGGCTTTGAGATAAACATGTTTTTAAAGGTCAAATATTGTTCCCATTCCTTTGAGTATTTTGGGAAATTAAATGTTTAGCAAAAAGTATCCATTGGTAAAAATTTTGACACATAATTAGTGCCAATTTATAGATCATATAGCCACTCAAAAAATGAACTATGGGAGCCCGCTTCATTACTCTTTGGTAAGTAATCCTCTCTTCTCACTTGAGGATCAACCCAAATTAGAATATACCCCTAAAATTCTCTTATTTATCTCTAAATTTCCTCAACATCAAGGAAAGTATCCTTATAACATTTACCACCTTATGGTTAGTATTCAAGTTGAAAATCCTCATTCACCTTCTCCCACATTATCAAATGGATTTGGATATACTAGTTTCTTTTCTTCTTATCCTCTTCCCTCTATTTTCACCCCTTCTCATACCATGACTTATTCTTATTTAGTTTCCTCTACCTCCATGCCTAGTATCTCCACTAACATAGTAGGTACTACATCTAGTGGACCTATTACAAGACCCACTCTTCTTAACTCTTACACTAGTGCATCATTTTTTACCCATGGTAATCATGTTTCTAGTTTCCTCTTCTCAACCCTTTACTAGTCCATATTTTGTCACACAATCAGACTTTGCCACTAGTGATTCACATTATAAAAACTCTTCTTAAGATCCTACCAACACCAATAATGGTACCCAAAACACTACTTACAATTATAATACTTCAAATAATGCCAACAATATAACTCAAACCCATCAACTATTATTATAAACACTTAATCAAATTAATACTTTCCAAGCTCATAATGCAAATCAAATAATGAAAATATAAAACCACCTTATCAGTCTTGAAAACCAACCTCAGTAGATGCCATGGGGCACACATAATCAAAATTTCCCCCACCTCTTTAGGATTCCCATGGTAATCTTATCCCTCAACCTCGTATTGTAAATAAAACAATCAAACATCTTCAAAATTATTCACTTACATTTGAAATTGCTAATATTGATATAGGAGGTATCACCCCTACCATGTATTTATCTAAAAACATTCAGAAATCTCTATAAATATTGGGTTAAATTAAATACCTTTTCCACTACCAAACCATTATCCAAAACTCTTATGGGTGATTCTTTATATTGGTACAACCAACTTAAAACTCATTTTATTACTAATTTGGAAGATTTAGTAAATGTTCTAGTCCAAGAGTTCTAAACTAGTGATCTTCCTAAAAATACATTGGCCCATTTTATCAATTGTAAGTAACATGGAAATGCAACTAACCAAAATTTTATTAAAAAAAGGAAAAAAATTTCCAACCAATGTGAACATAACGTGGCTGATGATAATATTTTTCATCTCTTTACCAATGCTCATTTTCCCAAATTGCAATATCAAGTCTGAACTTTCTCTCCACATACTTTGGAGGAGGCTATTAACCAAGCATAATGTTAAGATTTTCTTATGCATCAATTTGATCCATCCAAACCTTTTGTGACTACTTATGTCTTACTTAAGAATAAGAATCATAATGATATCAATAATGGTGTCATAGACTCTTATGATGCCATTCACACTATTTAAGTTGTTCTTAACCAATATTTAGAACTAGCTCCCCCTTTTTCAAAAATTTACCAATCCTCATTTATCTTCACCTAATAACACCAATGTTCACAAACCTTTATCCTTAGTTGAATTACTAAAACATCTACTAGGCCTCTACCATGAGAACTTGATCCCACTTGTCCTATGAAATATTGGTATGCTCCCAATAAATTTGTTGGTTTCATGTTAGTTGGGGTCATTCTCTTGAGACTTATAGGTAGCTTTGTAATTTAGGTATACATTTTATTATTGGTCCCAATTTTTACCATTATTCTATCATTAAAAAATTCCAACAAGATTATGACATTGCTTTCAAAACCCATGAAACACATACTAAAACTCAATATTTAAATCAATCAAATGCTAATTTGGCCATCTATAAATATCCTCTTATAAATAACCAAGATACCTAAGACAAGCCCACCCCTTCCACAAATATTTTAGAAAGTCTTATTGATCCAAATTCTAAAGAAAATATGGTTAATATGACTAATATGCAAAGGGTGGTTGCTTTTATTGATCCTTAACCCATCTACACACAAAATGTCTCACACATTTTGTGTTATCCAATATTCTTCTCCAACGCATTTAAATGAGTTTGGTCAAGATGAATTTATAACTTTCAACAAACCAATTTCAAATCCTCCCTTGGATAACTCTTCTCATTTTATTTCTACCATTCTTCCATATTTTTACCTATGACTAATGACACTCAAGCCTTTATTAACACTTTTTCTAGTAATTCTTAAGACCAACCTACATCAACTACTTCATCTTCGTAACATAATTTACAACCTTTTCCTAAACCTTCTTCTTCTTATCAACATAAATTCCAATATACTTTGGCTCCTCCTTATGGGGACCTCCTTCAACACTATGCACCTATTTCTAACAACCTTCTTATGGGTTATGATGATTGGGATTATATCATGGAACTCATTAATATCCCATCTAAAATCCATTTTCTTGATATTATGAGTACCTCTCTACATCATCGTAACTATATTATGCAACTTTTGTTCAAAATGAACATCCCTCATCCTCCCCTAGAAAAATGTGAAACAACCTTATCTTTATTTAAATATGACATATTAAAGCAATGTGAAAAGATTTTCATCTATGTTGATGAAATAATGGACACTTCTGTTCTCTCAAAATTCCCATTTTTTCCATGATTCATGATAATATTTTTATTTATGTAGATGATCCTATAATTATCAGTGTCTAAATTGGTGATATCCAATTCAAGCATGCCTTGATTGATGAGGGTTATAGCACTTATGTTCTCTCAATTTTATCAAAACCCTTAGATATTCTAAATATAATATCAAATCCATAAGTAGCATATTCGAAGGATATGATCAAAGGAAAATGCCTTCTTTAGGTTGTGTGTGACTTCCCATCACCATTCCACCTATCATCATTCATGTGAAGGTGATGATATTTAACTTTCCTCTATATTACAACACCTTGATTGGTAGTCCATGGAATCATCATATGAGAGCAGTTACTTCTTTTGCTTACCAATGCATTAAATTCCCTCACAATGAAATAATATATAGGAATCAAGGTGACACTAACCCTTGAAATTTTAAATAATTACAAGACAATGGTGTCTTCCATATTCCTACTGTTGAACCTTTGCCAAGTGTTCCATTTCATGAGTCTCACCATTTCAAATTTCCCATCAATTCTACTAAAGGTTATAATATTCATCTTGAACTCATTAGGAATATTCACCCTAACCCCTTAGACTCTAATGATGATGAACCTAATGAGATAAATCTCAAGATTAAAACTTTTGATATTTTAACTCATCTCATCTCTTAGTTTCTCACTTCTTTGTAACCTCATTATCATTAACCATCTTGTGATGATATCACCAATGTCTTAACCAGGAATTATGAATCCACTCATAATACCTCATTAGATGACAAGGTCATACATAATTTCATCATTTATATTCATACACCTTATTATGATGATGGTTATACCTTAGATGATCCATTATTAAGAGGTCTCATTTAGTCCCATGATTCTAATATTGTACATTATTGTTCCTTTTTATTTCAATATTTTATTATATTATCATATATTCCATCATATATCATTCCTAATTTTAGCATTTTTCCTCTTTATTTATCATATGGTAGAGATGATGTAGACACCTTAAATTTCTAAAGAACTTCATAGGACTATACTTATGGATTATGTTATGATTGGGCCTTATCTCTTTGTGAGATATGATGACACGCATAGCCTACTTATCCCTAAGATGCATGCAAATCTCCCTCATCCATTCTTAAAACCTTCCCCTTCCTTAGTTGACCCCACTTTGGATCCCATTCCCATTACCACTTTGGCTAAGCCTATTCATGCTTTTAATCCTATTATTCCTTTTATTGATCCTAGTCCTATCCCTCCACCACTACCACCTTCTCTTGGTGATGATTTACTTCCTTTACTATAAATGGCTCCTTCATCCACTAGATGGGTTGATCAAGCTTCCCAAACTCCTTCCAATTCCA
>JARHVA010008215.1:152500-180000 GCA_037957365.1 Torreya grandis
CAATGGTGTGATAGAATTGGTATTCACTCCTAATGTGGTTCTAGTAGTGGTACCCCTTGTACTCCTTCATCCACATCTATCTCCTTTATAGCTACCAATTATCATGCTCAACCTATCCATGATCTCTCACACCATGGTCTGATGTCTAGCCTCGTAACTAGTGGCCCAAATCTTCCTCTCCCCCTTGGATCTCTCAAATTTCTAGACTAAAATGATGGAACCACTATAAGATCCATTGGGTGAGGGAGTCCCATCTATCCTGGTACATGCACCACTAGATGTAGCTCTATCTACTAGGTATAGTGGCTAATAATCTATGCCCATGCCAAAGCTAGTATCACTATCTCTAAGCTTGGCCATACTATACCGATGTGCCCATACAACTACCATAAAATATATACCCACCTAGATATATATAGCATTGGCATATGGGCTAAGATCCATGATACCTAATCTTACAACCACCTTTGCACCTAAGGCAACCTATCATCAACCACATGGAACAACCTAGTTGGTTAATTTACAAAAAACTTCTCATATATCTATGAACTTAGAAAAATAATAAGCCCCATGGTATTTTTCCATTTGGATAAAATATCATATATGTCATTCATAAGCTAGACCTAGATGATAGAACCTAAATCATACAGTGCCCTATCCTCCAAAATATTCTAGCATAAGGCTATTGCATATAATAGTACCTTTCCATTTGACTTATGACATAGTACCCATGTTATCAAAAGTATTATAACTACATTCTATATATATATATAATTTGAGATGTATAAACATCAAATAGGATAAATCTCAGCTTGAGATATATCCTATTTGAGTCAATCACCCATATGACCAAGGCTTGCTTATCCTCTTATCCATCTGGTACTCACATAATCATAGACATAACTATTATCAGTAGTTCAAAAATTACATGAATGTCATCTAAGGTGATACCCACCTCAATGGTATCCCCATCCACCTCCCATCTAATTGTATTAGTCAATCATTCCTAGGCTCTCATGAATATCACTATTAAAATAAAACTCAATGGGACTTGACACATATCCATAATCCCTCTTTGACCTAACATACCTGATCTAACTTTATATTCAACTATCATTCACTCCAAAAGGTCTAAGAGACATGATGCATCCACTAGGAACCAAAATATTAGATGCCCCTACAAATATAAAATAACAAAATATGTATTAGATTCTCCATGTCATTTATAATCAAAATATATTCTTTTCAAATTTTGAAAAAAAAGCCTAATTTGCTTTAATCTATCCATTTTTAATCACTTTGACCTATTTATATCCTAATCAACTATTTTAGTACTTAGTCAGCCATTTTTGGCCTTTTTATCACTCTTTTGGCTTCTTCCAAGCATTTTTATACTGTTTTGGTCACTTAGTAAACACTAGGTTGACTAAAATTTTCTCATTATGACCAGGTTGACATAACAAATTAACTCAACCTTTTAAGAGTGTATTACTGTACAAAGTATATAGTGATGTAATAAATTGAAAACATGAAAAAAAACTAAGTCATCCTACAACTACTAAGTCGGTAGTGTGGATTTCACATTTTCAACCTACTAGGTTGAATGGGTTGACCTAGTTGGTTCTAACTACCAACCCCTTTCCCTACCTATAATAAATGTCTATTGATAGTTATTAATCTAATCCCTTTCAACCCATTTCCACTTTTATCATATACTACCCTTAACCACTTTCTTGGGTTCATTTCAATTCTTTGAATTGCTCTAGATTACAAATTTCTATAAAACACTTAATTTCAATAAAATGTTTAAAAACAAGTTTGAAATTATTAGTTTCCTACCGGTGATATAGCTATTGGGAATCCCTCTCATCTCGACTATCATATCCTCACAATACTATCGTATCTTTGTTTTTCTTAGAATATTTTTCAAACCATAAAATTTTCTATAATCATGACAACATGGATATTTTTTCCACTAATATGTGCCTATACTCTACAAACTTCAATTTTCTCTATTTTTTGCACTAATCTCTACAAATTTACCTAGTGTTATTCACACTAGATGCCTTCACCTTCTTCTATAATATATATTTTATATACAACACTAAGGTAATTAAAGTTATGTGTTTTTCAATTCTATCTTTTCATTTATCTTATTTTTCTCCTTACTACATTTTATCTAGCATCAACATTATGTGTTATCTTGTTTTATTCCCTAAGCACCATCCCATGTTGCACTCACATGACACGTGATAATATTTATGTGGGGAATATGTATACAAAATATTTTCAAACTTTTATCACTTATTATCTTTCAATAACCCATCGAGTCTCAATCTCTCTGAGTGCATGCCTTAAGGGGTGCACTGAGAAAGGGGGTGCACCGAGAAAGGGGTGGGTAGACCTTTGGTGCTTCATAGGGTTATTGTACCTTTTACCACTTATTATCTACACACTTGTATCTTAAAAAAAATATACCTAATATTTTTATTATTTCTTATACACTCATAAATCATTTACCATTTCCCCCCTTTTCCTAGCCTTAATCCCCTTTTAACAGTTAACTGTACTAGGTCGATTGGTTGACCTTGTACTATTTTGGGTAAAATTTATTTAGGGTATAAGTCAACTATTTAATGACCTATCACATGACATAATGAATTATTTTCCATTATTTTATTAGGTTGACAAGGTCAACCCTATTAGCTAAAATTGTTAGAAGGTCTTAGGGTTAAATCTGCCTATATATACAAGTTCATTTTGCCATTATTTAGAGAAGAGAAGTAAGAGATATCATGCATCTACTTATCCAAAATTATAATTAAGGAGAAATATTAAGTTTTCATACTTTATTTGGATATATGGGTATCATATTGGTTATATAGGTTGTGTATCCTAGAGATGATTTATCCTTGTCATCCTTACATACCAGAATAACCTCTTCTGAAGCATCTTGGCCAAGGGAGATATTGAGGCTCAGTGGTTTCATATTTGAAATTAAGTATTCCTAACTTTGTTTTTCATTTTTAAGAGTATATATATATATGAATTTTTAATTCTCTTTCATTCATTAGGATTACGTATACATTGATGTGAGTATATGTCTTCTATGCATGATTACTTTTTTTTTGTTTACTAACCCCCATATTGTTCCACAAGCTTTGGTTATCACTAGATTAGATTTTAATTTAATTGTAATTAGTTTAGTGAATATGAAAAAATAGGACCTAATTATGGTTATTTAATTATTATACTTTACTAGAGGCTTTGGAACCCTCCCTATCATTGTGTATTGTGATAAGAGATCCCCTAATTGGGTGTAGCAGATCCCCATATTGGTCATGTTCCCAATTACCTAATATATCCCCAATAAAAAGCATAGGTATGATCTATATTCTCTAAGTTAGGATTTATTTATATACATTATTAATTTATTATTTCGTACAATATGTCTTGTAAATACTCTTACAAGTGATAAATACAAACTTCTACATGACTATGTATTGAAGTAGTCATATTATAGAGGTGAGTTTCAAGTGATATGGATAGATTGAAAGGATATAATAAACATTGAATTTTTATATATTTATATTAGGTCCATTTTAATTTATTTTTATTAATTATAATTTCCTATACAATTGTTAAGAGTCAAAAAAATTTATTGTATTTTGGAGCCTATGTGCAATTCTGAGTGGTCATATTCTAGGAGTGTGTTTGAGGTATTATGCACCATTTTATGATTTCCAATCGACATGGTGATGAATATAAGGTCATGAAGGATATATTAATATAATATTTTTATAACTTTTTTATAAAATTGATCGTATGTCTCAAATATTCAAGGCAAACTTTTTCTAGGTATGAAGGGCTATTGGCGAGTAATACTATTCATGGGGTTCAAGTGGTGAGTTGGAATAAAATATGTTATGGACCTATATGAATTATATAATGGGCAAATTTTAGGTTTTTCTTAATTTTTTAATCTATTTGAGGAATCTTAAAATTTTCTAAGGAATCCTAAGTTAAATGTGTGCTTATAATAGGCCTAATTGCATTAGGTCTCTATTAGGCCTAATGGGATTTTGGTCCATGTGAGTCGTGACTGACCTATGTGGTGGTTTTTTAAATTATTAAACATGTTTTATGAACCATTAAAATTATTATCCAAGTTTTTTTAAGGTTTTTGGCTGACCAATAATGTGTGAGAGCAAGTGTGTGGTATAAATGCAAGGCCTAATTGGCCTATTTGTGCTAGTTAAAGGAATGTGAGTATAAGTGAATAAAAAATATATTTTAGGATCTTAATTAGGTAATTTATGACCATAATAATATGTAATAAATAATTATTAACATATAACAAAATTTATGTAGGTGGATGACTAGGTTAGTGGACCTAATGAGCCTAGAAGAAGCATGGTGAGCGAGTGAGCCTAGAAGGTTATTTGAGTGGGGTAAAAGGATAAGGAGAGATGAATGAGTTGATTTAATATTGAGATAAAATTAGATATAAATAATAGTATTTTTTTATGTGTATTAAAAATAAATGAACTTAGATATATAAAAGTGAGAGATGAAGAAGATATCACAATCTGTTGTTTGAGCAACAAGTTGTTGTGAAAGTGATCAAGTTCATATTGGCTAGGTTGGTGCTTGGTCAATAAGGAGTTATATATTCCTTATTTTTTTAGATTTAAAAGGTTTCCTTGAAGTGTTTGGGTTGTTATAAACTCACTTAGGGGTTTTTATCCTTCTTTCAAGTTGGTGCTTTCTAAAGACTAGTTGAGTGGATGATTGAATAAGTAGGGGTTGGAGATCGTTGCGGGGTTGGTGTCTCACTAAATGTTTGTTTCATATATTATAGGATAGTATTAAAAGTGTTATGTTATTGTATTTTATACCCCATAAGGGTTTCCCATATATCTCTTGTGTTCATGTGTTGATATATTGCTTCATTCTTATGTGATTATTGTTCTATGCATTGATATATCTATATGTTAATTTGAATGGTTAAAGAATGATGAATGGAATTGAATAAAATGTTTTTACTCTAATTCATCCCCTAGTTTTTTTAGTTCCAAAATTATCATACTCAATGCATTGGAAAAGCATATTCCACTAAAAAAATTATTAGTAAAAATTTTCAAAAGATAATTCAAGATTCTCATTGATTAACATCTCAAACTTTATCTGAAACTTTGGGCTTATCACACCAGCATCTGTATTGGTACTAGAGAAACCCAATTCTACTTAGTATGTGAATATAAATATATATTACATATAATTATAACTACAATTATTAAATATCTCTCTTTAGTGAATTATTGTCTATGATGAAGAACTTTGTAAGGCTTATCTTCATGTTTTAGACCTTTATTAGTTTCGTATAGGTGCTTTACAACACAGTTGCCAATATAAAGCTTGAATTTATAGAAACCATAAAAAAAAATCAAAGTATTTAACTTAAATATTTGTTATTGAGTCCTTAAATTAGGTTATACCCATGAAAAATATGGAAATTATTCCTAAAAATGGTGAGATCCTTACCTCGTTAAATACATTCTTGGTCATAGTACCTAAAGATTACAAATTAACGAAGGGAATATTTTTAAACAACCAAATAATTCTCAATTTTTTTATTAAGTTATCATTTAAAATATTATTATTATTATTATGTTACATATATTTCATTTATTTATATATACTATGGTGTTAACACTTCTTGAAAGTTTTTGAAATCCTCCTAAAGTGAAGCATTGTATAAATTTTATTAGCCATAGTTCTTATTATTGGTCCTTTGGTCTATCTACATCCCTTAAATTATATATTAATTCATGAGTTTACATCATGATACCATGGATATGACCTGTTCATTGTCATGAATATTTTTTTATTTCTATTTCATTTCATCAAATAACCTTCAACTATCTTTGGAGTCATTGGTTTCTACCTTTACAAACTTAATTACTTTTTTACACCTCCTTAGTTTTCCTTTTTTGAGTTGAAACATAAGAACTTGTATAGGACTAAGTATTTCTAAAAAAATAACATTATTTACTATAAAAACCCTACATTTTTACATCTCTTTAGTTTACCTATTGTGATTTGAACTATAAGCCCTTGGATATGCCCAAGACTTCCTCACAAATTTGCATTTTTAAAATAAATTTTGTCTACAAACTTAGATAAGTGTCTTACATAAAAAATAAGTTAATGGTTGAGATTTGTATCTTCATACTATTAAATTAATTCTTATTATTTATTGTAATAACTCTAATACTATATTCTCATGTCTTCACTCACATACACTATTCTTTATGATTATTATTAATACTTACCTATCATTGTACTCCATCAAAACCTAATTTTTTGTGATTGAGATACCTCAATCATTCCATGTTTATTTCCATAATTTCCACTATTCCATCTCACTATGGTCACACCAAAATAATTTTTTAGATGACATTTGTATCTAATGTGCAAGTACAAGAGTCTTAGACATCATGATCTCTAAGTTTATTTTCCTAGCCATCAAATGTAAGTTCTCTAGTGATAGTCATTTTATCACCCATGTTTGGTTTTATAAATCCATATGGAGTGTAATATCCCCTTCTAAATAGGAAATATAGCAACACAAAAAATCTGAACCAAGATCTAATCGTTGTTGAATAAATTCAGAATAATCACAATAATATAGTTTCTTAATAACAAATTACAGATTGTATCACTTGTCCTTCTAAATTATTACAATTGCAGTCCTCTAATATGCATATAAATATGAAATACAGTCTTGAAAACCCTGGCTTTGCAAATCTGGAAGTGCAAATTGAATTCTGGAAAGTCTCGGCCCTTCTGTGTCAACACACAGTCGCCGTCGTCGGTCGATATCTCACCGACGTCGGTCTCTGCCGGTCGGATTTCTGCCGACGTCGGTCTTCAATCGACCGATGTCGGTCACTGAAACCCTCTGTCTGCCGAGGTCGGTTCCTGCACTGATCTGTACGAACCCGTACGGATTCTGTACGGCCACAAATTAAGCACAACTTCCTTGTTTTCAACCCCTGATCTGAAGATATATGTCTCTAGCACAGTAGATCTCTAGCTGTATAATTTATTGAATCAAAACATAAAGCAATAAATACCTGGAATATCTATGATAACTTCTGTGTGAAGTTATCTCTCAAACCTGAAATTCTGTGATAACTTCTGGATGAAGCTATCTCTCACTTTGGCAATAGATCAGCTGATATTCCACAGCCTCTTAATTGCACACACTGAAGAGGGAACATTCTCCAATGCAAATGGAATCCTTGAACCCTAGGCTCAGTCTTCACAGAAGAAATTCTCAAAATCAATATCAATATTCAATAGCATAATCAACAATGGCCTCCATGAGAAACCCTTATACCCTCAAAAGATATGCTTGCCCTAATTAGGGTTTCTTAAATTAGAATTAGGGTTTCTAATTAAAATTAGGCTAAATAATTAATATTCGATTAAATCAATCAAATATTAATATCTCCCTCAATACATGTCAGATCCATGAACCGATCGAAGCTAGTGAATCAGGGAGTGATTCCGCACATAACCATACCACAATAAAGGCGCTCCGCTGCATATCAGATATCCCTAAAAAGTAGGAGCTCAGGCCAAATGTGTCTGAAATACCCTGAATGAAAATCAAATGTAGAAATCTTGTGAATCAAAGTCGAGCCAAGCTCCATTATGACCCTCTATCCATCTTATTAGCCTACGAAGGTCACATAATAGACTAACCATGAACTCAGAACATGTCAATTGAAAAGGGGACATGACAATCCGCCCCTCCTGAAATTGCTTGCCCTCAAGCAATCACTGAATGACGAATCAATCAACCCACCTGGATCCCAAATGTAGTTAGGATCTCCACCACTGTCAATTAACACGAACCCCATGCCATGTCCATCCCAACTCTCATGTAATGGCGTCACATCATCTCTTGTACTAAGATAAGCACTCCAACATCCAATCCATAAATGACAATCAGCAAGCAAACTCCGTACCTGAATAATATCTAAAATTGGATTGTGAAGGCTAGACATAGTCATATCATCATCAACCTGTGACCCGACTGTAACAAAAAGTTGAGTCCTCACCACATGTGACAACTCCTGAACTGAACTCACCTCAAGACCAAGCTCGTCCTCGTACCTCTCCTGTACTGGTGCCAATGTGCTCTTGTCATCACCCTCTATCATGTTATGTGGTATAGGTACCTCCATCCGATGAAAAAACATATATCTGAAGCTGCTGCCCCATATTGCCTTAAGAATATGTGTCGTCCCATCAACATTAAAGAGAACCTCCATGTCCTTGAGACGAAGAGTAACTTCCTCAAATGAATGAAGCCACTTCATACCCAAGACTAAGTCTATATCCCCCATGTTTACCACATAATAATCAGCATTGAACTCATAGTTGTTCAAGCGCAATGGGAGGTCTCTAATCATACGCTCACACTTAAGAGTGTGACCATCGGCTACCTTAACTCTGATGCCCTCAAAACCTTCTGTAGTGAGTCCACGCTTTTCCACAAACCTAACATCTATGAAATTGTGAGTGGCTCCTATATCAAGAAGGGTGATAACCTTCTGCCCTGCCAAAACTCCACGGAGTCTGAATGACTCATCTGACTGTATGTTGGATATGCGGGCCTCCTGTAGGTGAAGCTCTAACTCTGCCTCTACATTAGGCCCTAAAGCCTCTACCTCTGCCCCCTCAGCACTGTTATGCTGTTCGGAATCCTCAGAATCTGACTCCTCATAATATATCCACATCATACGATTCGCCTTGCCCTTAGGCCTCAAAGGACAATCGTGATGGATATCATATGGTCCTTTGCAGTAGAAGCAAAGCTTCTTCCTGCGTAGATCATTAAGCACCTCACGATCCAAAGGTGGTGCTGCTGGATTGGCCTTTGAATCATTTTTAACTCCGGATTTATCTATGTTAAAATCCGGTCTCTCCGTATCCCCGTGGGAGTGCTTATGGTCTCTAGAAGAAGAAGTGCCTTTGGTGTTAAATTTATTGGATGGGGCTGCCATCTCCATATCACGTGCCTTCCTCATAGCTACCTGTAATGAAGGAGGATTAAAGGCTTTGATCCAACCCCTCAATGGCTCTGTCAATCCCTCTATGAAGAGAACTACCAATCTACGCTCTGAAATATTAGGTACCATGACTGCTAATCTCTGAAACTCACCAATGAAGGACTCCAAGCTACCTGTTTGTCTCAACTGTGCCAGATCTCAGAAGTAAACCTCGGGATCTCTCCTGTCAAACCGCTCAACCAATCTATCCACAAAGTCCTGGTACTCTGTCACTTGATTATGCTAAAGTGTTACCATACCATGGTACCACCAATCATGTGCTACTCCATCTAAGTGCAAAGTGGCGTATTTGATGGCATCTATCTCTGACATTGGTCTCAATGCCAAAAAGGTGTCAAGCTTATGAACCCAAGCTTGAGCTGTCATCTTACTGTTGCCGTCAAAAGTAGTCAAAGAAAGCTTACCAGTAGCCTTCTGTAGCTCACAGAATTGGACTCTAGGTCTCCTGTCCTGTCTAGCCAATCTATAGTGCTCTCTCCTCAAATTGACAAAATGATCAAAGGTTGTTCTCTCCTGGATATGAGGAGGTAATAAGTCCCACTCATCATTTGCAGCCATGTAAACATCTGCAAATGGAGAATTCCCCGCCTCCTCATCTGCTGGTACCTCTGGTTCTTCTTGAATAAATGAAGGGCGTGTAGGTCTATCAGCTGTCCTGGAGTGAGTCTGTTGTGATCTCTGATTAATCGTAGCACTCCTATCATCTCTTTGGTCCCTATTCTGTCCATCAGGTGCATTCATTCTCTCTATCATGGTCATAAGTCCCTGTAGTGTCTGAGCCATCTGCTGTTGGCTTATCATCATAGCACGCTGAAACTCTCTGGTGGCCTGATCAACATCATACCTGTGGCCCCTGGGTGGGCTGCCCTCACGTCTGTCACTCATGATGATCGGTCTCTGATCTAACAACTGGATACCTTCAAGCAAGGCTCGACTGCGTGTGTTATACCTGTGTGGTCCCAACTCTTGTGGCTGCATAAGATCTATAGACCCTCAGGCTGGCAGGATTTAGCTCTGATACCACTGTAATATCCCCTTCTAAATAGGGAATATAGCAACACAAAAAATCTGAACCAAGATCTAATCACTGTTGAATAAATTCAGAATAATCATAATAATATAGTTTCTTAATAACAAATTACAGATTGTATCACTTGTCCTTCTAAATTATTACAATTGCAGTCCTCTAATATGCATATAAATATGAAATACAGTCTTGAAAACCCTGGCTTTGCAAATCTGGAAGTGCAAATTGAATTTTGGAAAGTCTCGGCCCTTCTGTGTCAACACACAGTCGCCGTCATCGGTCGATATCTCACCGACGTCGGTCTCTGCCGGTCGGATTTCTACCAACGTCGGTCTTCAATCGACCAATGTCGGTCACTAAAACCCTCTGTCTGCCGAGGTCAGTTCCTGCACTGATCTGTACGAACCTGTACGGATTCTGTACGGCCGCAAATTAAGCATAACTTCCCTGTTTTCAACCCCTGATCTGAAGATATATGTCTCTAACACAATAGATCTCTAGCTGTATAATTTATTGAATCAAAACATAAAGCAATAAATACCTGGAATATCTGTGATAACTTCTGTGTGAAGTTATCTCTCAAACCTGAAATTCTGTGATAACTTCTGGATGAAGCTATCTCTCACTTTGGCAATAGATCAGCTGATATTCCACAGCCTCTTAATTGCACACACTGAAGAGGGAACGTTCTCCAATGCAAATGGAATCCTTGAACCCTAGGCTCAGTCTTCACAGAAGAAATTCTCAAAATCAATATCAATATTCAATAGCATAATCAACAATGGCCTCCATGAGAAACCCTTATACCCTCAAAAGATATGCTTGCCCTAATTAGGGTTTCTTAAATTAGAATTAGGGTTTCTAATTAAAATTAGGCTAAATAATTAATATTCGATTAAATCAATCAAATATTAATATCTCCCTCAATACATGTCGGATCCACGAACCGATCGAAGCTAGTGAATCAGGGAGTGATTCCGCACATAACCATACCACAATAAAGGTGCTCCGCTGCATATCAGATATCCCTAAAAAGTAGGAGCTCAGGCCAAATGTGTCTGAAATACCCTGAATGAAAATCAAATGTAGAAATCTTGTGAATCAAAGTCGAGCCAAGCTCCATTATGACCCTCTATCCATCTTATTAGCCTACGAAGGTCACATAATAGACTAACCATGAACTCAGAACATGTCAATTGAAAAGGGGACATGACATGGAGGAGGAATAGAAAAAATCCATCAAATTTAAAATAAAAATAATTAAAACGAGATTAAATGATAAAAAGGGAAAAAACACATTCAAACGTCAAAATTACATCAAAAGATGTGATTATTATCAGGCATATATCCTATCCTAGTCAAAGTTTTAATTCCATAGTTGGCCTAATAATAAATCCAAGGTATAGTAGGGCATGGTAGGCTAATAGAATATGATAGGATGTCTCATAATTTTCAGCATATATAATGATACCTACATTCTCATGAAAGTACCTAATTTTTGTAGTATATTGAGGGTGATGTAAGGATTCATAAAGAATGGGGAAAACATTATGAGAAGGTAGGTCCATTTTAATTTAATTTTACATATAGCCTTTATTTGATTTTATTTATTATTCAATAATTAACCCTAATTTTATTGGATAATATACATTTTGTAGAGTCCATACTATTGAAAATCTCTTTGTTTTGCCAACTTTAGTTGAGTTTTCTATTTCTGGTTAACTATATTTTCACCTCAGTGTTTCCTTCATTTCCTCCACCACCCATTTCATAACCCCCATTAAAAGAAAAAAAAAATTCTAAATATTTTCCCAATTTCTATCTTTCTCTTCTTCAGCTCTTTCCAACATGCCTAGAATATGACTGTTTTAGTTCATCTACCATTAGAATAATTTTTTCATCTTTTAGTGGTTATGAGATACTCTCTTAATCATTGTATTATATTTATTAGATTTCCTTTAGTTATAATTATGATATTGAGTTTTATTCTTCACCTTATATGGGCCATTTCATTCCATTTATATTCAAATTACATTTTCACTTTTTTCCATCTTTGTTTGTGTATGGATTGTTACTTATCTTACATTGATGTTGGTTACATTGTCTTACTTTTATGTGTCCTTATTTTGACCTAGATTGTTACTTGTATTACTTAAGATGAATTTATTGGGTGTTTTAGTCATTTAGTATCATTGGATTTTTGGTTACTTGATATTCCTTATTATATTCATTTTACTTGGTCTTTTAGTTTAAACTTTGTATTTATCATCCCAACTTACCAATTTTACAAGTGACTCATTCAATTATGAAATCCATAATTTACTTCACTTTTAATTCATTTGTTTTTTTCTATTTATTCTTGTATATTTAGGGTTTTTCCAAACTAGTTAATGTGCCTTCCATGATCAAGACTATAAATACACTAGATAACCATTTAGTGATAAAGGTAAGTCAAGGTATGTATATAGTAATTTTAGTTATTTTCAAAATTCTTTAATTTCATTTACTTTTCAAATACAATTAATTATCTCTATTTTTTGTGTTTTTATGTTATTTATTGAATAACCATCCCATGTTACACTTTTGTGACACATGATAAGATTTGATTAGGCATATATATACACATAATATTTTAAAACTTTGTCATTTATTGGTGTATTCTCTCTTGCTAGAACCTATCAAGTTTCAATCTCTCTAAGTGCATGCATTAGATGGTGAACTATTAAATGGGTGGGTAGACCATTGGAACTTCAAAATATTTTTGGTCAACTCTATCATTACCTAAGCCACTATAAATCCCACTTATAAAACTCCCCAATCAAATAAACCTAATTTATACATTTTTCTAAATAATTATCCATTTAAAGATCACCTAAATAATCAAACACCCAATTTTCCTAATAAGATAACATGTTTGAACCTATTAAGAAAAATAAAGCACACATTATGTAACTTAGTCAACTAGATCGACGTAGTTTGAGGCCTAATAGTAACTTTTTATTAAAATTGTGTCATGTTAGCCAACCTTGTCAGATAAAATTATGAAAAGGTTAGGAACTATCCATTTATATAAATTCAATATTAATTTCAATTGAATAGAGAGAAACATTATTTTTTTACATTATTACAAATCACATGTCTTATGCATCTACATTTGAAGAAGCCATTTCTTAGGGTTTGACTTAGAGGTAAGATAATTTATCTTTTGGAAATTATTTGATGCAAAGTATGGTATTTTATCATAGATATGGTTTTTATTGTGTGATCATTAAATATCCACATAAAACTCTTATAAATCACCATTGATAAAGGGAGAGATTGAGACTAAACAAGTTTGCCCAAAAGTAAGTATTTCTAACTTTATCTATTTCATTTGATAGATAGATATTGCATAAATTAATAGTTTTTAATTGTATAACCCCTTTATTATATTAAATTTATACTTAAATATTATATATATATATATATATATGGCCTCATTTGATTTCCATCTTCCTCCATAGGCAATCTAGGCCCTCATTTGCCTACCATGATCCCTTGATTATTTGTTTGTCTCAAACCATCCCCATTTTCTCCATAAGATCTGGTGAGCACTAAATTAGTTTGATTATATGTATTATAAACCCATCTAGGGTTATTCCATGATGTTATTTTCCCAGAGGATTTAGAACCCTCTTATTTAGTGTTGTGTAGTAAGAGATTCCTTAGTTGGGTTTAGCAGATCCAATTTGGTCATGTTCCCAATATAAATAATATTGAAATGTTATTTTATTACCTTATGCTTGGAATTAATAAGTAGGATAAGTTGCATAGCTACCTTAATATATTTCATATAGAGTGTTTCTACCCCAAACATTTTTTCTACTAGAGCTAATAGAGTTTTTGATTAATCAACACATATATATTTACAAAACCATGAGATGATGTCATATTGAGCTAATCACAATGAAAATCAAATGAATTAAAATTATTTTGAAAACATAGTTAAATAATATTTTATTTAAATTTATTTGTTCCTAAAAACATGCTTCCATATGTACAAACTATCTTTACTAAAACATCCTTTCATGATTAATATAATAAAAAAATTGAAATGACATTTAAAAATACAATGATTTCCCACATGTAATTCATCATTAACCATTATAATAATTTTTTATATATGGTAAAAAATGGGATTTTTATAGGGCCCCAACCCTAGTACACAGAAAAATAAAAAAAAGAGGGACAACCAAAAATGTAAACAAGAGACATCTAAACAAAAACTAGTAAAAAATAGAATAAGGACCAATAGTAAGCAAAACTATAGAAAAACCAAAACCATGGATTATTTTCAAATACATGGGATATAATACACATTTGATTATGAGTAGGATTAAATAATTTAATAACAAATCAAAATAATTATTAGAACATTTATCTATCTTAAAGAGAATGATATTCAATTTATAATCCTTGTCTAAGAAAATGGTAACCATAATACTATTACTAAGAATATATACAAAGAAAATATTTCAAAAACACATCCATATACAAACTCAAAACTCTTTCATGTTCAATTACATTTCATAATAAAAAAATATTTTTTTATTTGAATTTTGAATAATTGTATAATATATTTTAAGAGAATGAAAGTGTCTTAGCAAATATGTATCAAAAACTTAATTTCTAAGTTTGAAAAAAAATCAAAACTATGAACAAGAAAACCATTTTGTTTTATAATGCATGTTAATTAAATAATCAAAACCTATTTTAAATTATGTGTGAGTAGCAACAAAATGACATATTTTAATAAACCCATTTTCAAGTGGTATTAAAAATTTATTTTGCATGAATATCATAAAATTATACAACATTTTTAAAATAAAAATAGAAATTATTTCAAATATCATATTTATTTTGATAAGAAACATGTTATAATATAAATTTTAAATCTTATAGATTAAGGTTGAATATAAAATTTTGTATTTTAAATAATGGAAAAGAGAATGTTTTCAAATGGAAAGGCTTGTGATTAAATGATGATATCCTATGTAAAATGAGATTCAATTTTTTAACCCAAAAATAGAGTAATATGAAGTATACATGACCATTCTAGATAAGGTTATGGAATGAGTGAACTCTAGTATGGCAAAATATTTGATCAGTAAGTTCAATAGAATTAGACCCAACATTGACATTTTTAGAGAATGGGATGATTGTAAGTGGAAAACAAAAGGTCAAAAGAGGATTATTTATTTTATTAGAGGTTTATTCCTAATTACCTTATCAAAAACATAATATTTAACTAATAATTTAATTGATTAACCATGGTTTCTAGGGAAGACATGTTTTTCTCCAAAAATGAGAACCTTGATGATGTAGAAGCATCGAGCTAGAAAACATCATTTTTGAGATATTTTCAATAGATGCCATAGTTAGCCCATTTTGGAGTGTAATTGTGTTTTAAAGATCATATAGGATCCTTTTTTTAATTTAAAATTACATTTGAGTCAATGAGAGTGAGTTATATAGGTAATGGGAGTTTTCCCTCCAAAATCAAGATTTGAAAATTTAAATATTTAACCAAGTCAAGAGTGACCTTGAACATGGTCTAAGTTTGTTAGATGAGGGAAAATTGGTTCCACAGGGCCAAAAATTCATGTAAAGGGTGATTATAAGTCATAAGGTTAGAAGTCATGTTTTAGTAATATGACCATAAAAGCCCCACGTTGAAGTTGTAATGTAAGGAGGTTATGTCTTGTAACCACCTTAACCAACATTGGAGTTGGTTGAATAGAAAATTTGTACATCATTTAGAGAGAGAGAGAGAAGGAAAAGTAGTGAATGAGAAAATTTTTCAAAAGCCATCATGAAAGATGATCAGGCCCATTTATGGACTGTATTGTAATGAATGTTATTCAAAGGAATGAAGTTAAGTTTTTTTACTATGATATTTCAATTTTAAATTATAGTGATTATTATTTATTTAGGTACATTTTTTTAGATGAGCCTCAGAGGCTATGTATACATAGTCCATGTCTGTGAGTATCTATAGGATTGGAAGGATTGTTGATTAAAGTCAAGAAGGAAAGATTTGAACAATTGTTTTAAGGGAAATAAATAAGAATCACTCATTGTGTAATGTTGTATGAAGTTTTTAAGGATTATACAGACCCCTGGGTGACTAATTAAACATTGCAAAGTGAAGGGAACCCATAAACATCAACCATGTTTTAATACCCCTATTAAGATAGTCAAAGATTTAAAGGAAGTGAAAGTTGTGAAAGCATTTTTGGAAAGAAGACTCTTATTCCAATGAATATGATATTGTAAGTAAAAAATATGTTATAAAATGATACTTCATGCATTGGTAATTGGAACCAAATTATAAAGGATTGGATACACAGTCAGCCTGGGGAATAATACCCTATTTTCATAGTTGATGTATTTTGCATTCTCTTATGTCAAAGAATGTAGAGTTTTATTTAAGACCACATTGTTGGTTATTAACTTGATAAGATATGAGCATTGATAAAGGTTTAAAATTATGGATATAATCCTTAAAAAACTTATAATGGTATTTAATTATTTTCAAAATATTTGAACCCTATAGATACATTCAAACCCCTCTTGTCATTCAGATATTGTCTAGTGAAGGGATGTGTGTGTTTGAATACATTATAGATGGGTAGGTTGATGGAGTATAGAAAATAGGATGAGGATATAATCCATAATAATAACCATGGTGAGGATTTTATATCCTATGAATGATCACATGCTTGAAGCTATTTTACACAGTCTTACCAAGGAACTCAATTTCCTACAAATAGCATAATGGTGAGGATAACCAGGTTGGCAAAGGTAACTAAAGCATGTATAAAGGTTAATGAGGTTAAAATAGACTTATAATGGTATTTAATCCCTTTGAAACATTAAAAAACTCAAGTTAATGTACTTTTAAGGCTCTCATCTTGTGTAGGAAAGTAACTAAGGTTTCAAGAGCAAAACCCACATAAGTGGAGTTATAACACTTAGAAATTTATAAAGTTGGTAATATTTATTATTTAAAAATTTAAAAATTTAATAAAGTGGTTATATCTTGAGAGAGTAGGGAAAAGTGTGGATTTTAGGACTGAGGGTGTGTCCTAGGGCTAATTAGGCCTAATTGAGGGATGGTTTACAAAGGAAGTACCATTTAATGGTGTAATTAATACATAAAACTTCATGAGGAGTTGTGATAAGATAGAGAGTTATTTAATATAGGATTAGATCTTGAGGAAGATGGAATTTTCTCAAACCAAGATAAAATGCAAAAAAAGGCTACAAGCCTAAGGAGATCATTATGACCTTGTGTTGTGGAATGAGAGTTTAATATTTTTTGATAACTTAAAGGATTTTATAATAGGGTTTTTAATATAATATAATATCATTTATGAAATAATATTGAGTCCTTAATTCCTATATCAAAATGTGGCACTTGAAACCTAAGGAAGTTGCCTAGTGAAAGCTAGTGAAAGAGATCAAAAAAGGTAATGAATAGGAATTTTTAATTTGGAGTTATATGAGGTAGATAAAAGTGTATACCTAACATAATGATAGTATAAAGTATTTTAATAGAGTCATTTTTAATATATATACCAAGAGGAAGCTATTAACCAAACAAAGATAAAAGACTATTGCAATCTAAAGAGGTTTGTGAACAAGGTGGAACACTTTTTGAGATCATTAACAAGTTTAGGACCAAAAATTATGGATTTTGGATATGTTTCCATAATAAATATACATAATTTGGTATCAGATCAAGGTAATCTCTTTTTTTGTATTTGTTGTGAGTTTTTCAAATTTATTTATTTGAGATAAAAAAGATATGCTATGAGGTATGCATGAGATGAAACCCTGAAAGGGATTATGGGAGAAGATAATGTTACAGGTATAATATATTGAGATTAGTATATTTGAATTTTATAATTGATAAGAGAGGAACAATATCCCCAAAGTTTGATGATAAGGTCTATAATCTAGTCAAGAGAAGTCTAGAGAAGATAGGTTGAAGGAGGAGAATTAGAGCTCAAAGAGAGAAAGAGAAGATTAAAAACTCAAAAAGAGAGTAAATAAGGATAAGGAGATGTAATAGAGAGATGAATAAAATAATATGAAATATGAAATATAGGTATAATAGTCATGATTGATAATCTTGTTAAGAGGAAGGTCTAGATAGGCCTATAAAACAAATAAATTGAGAGAAGATGAAGGTAGAGAAAGAAGTGAAAGATATGAGAAAAGAATTGGGGCAGAATTTTGAGAAGATAGAGCTCATGGTGAAGTTATTTAAATATCAAGGAAACCAATGGATTGGTTGTAATGTGAAAATAAGGGTGAAGTGTCCACTATAGTCACTTGTCAAAGAAATAAGGCACAAGATGAGTGAAGAATGCAAATAAGAAAGAGAGGATGGCCCAAAGAGGCATGAATAATGAGATTTTTATAGGTTATCAACAAGATAAAGATATTAATATGAAATTTCTCATTTATGAAAATAAAAAGAAGATAAAAGTTCCAAAATGAGAACTTGAGAGTGAAAACAATAAGATAAGATGGAGAGTGTATATGCAAAATACATTCAAGGAGACTATGTGGTCTCTCATTTTATATTATAACATTTATTTTAAACTTTTGTATGTAGGTATGAATAAATTTTTGGTGAAGACCAAGCATAAGGCCTAAAATTTGGTGAATGATGGGCCAATAAAATCACCCATCAAATAAAAAGATAATGATAAATAAATATAACCTCATATAGAATACAAAGTGATCAAGTTGTAGACATTACACATGTTGAAGATGAATTAATAGTATATTAATATAATGCATTGCTAAGTATAGTAGCTAAAACAAAAGAGATAGTTCACAAAGAATCCATAAAGATAATCTATGAAGACATGAATAAAGAAATAATCCTGTAACAATAATTTTTAGAGGTAAATGAATTTTTGAGAATTTATTTTGATTGTACATATGAATAAGAAAAGGCCAATATGTAGATTGGAATAAATAAAGACAAAGTGAATCCCTCAAATATATAAAAAAGGAATGGATATTTTTGGCCTAAGTGGATGAAGAAAACATATGGTGAGAAGGAAGAGGTGAACCTTAAATAAGAGTTCAATCCAATAAAACACATAGGTGGAAAATAAGAACAAGTGTGGAAACAAAGAACAAATGTAAAAGAACACCAAGTAGTCAAGATAGGCTATCAAGGCATGAAGCAATAAGCAGATGAAATGAGAATCAAGTGGCAATACAAGAAGGTATAAGGTATCAATTGGGTTGTAAATAGCATGAAAATATCCAAAGAGGATCATATTATTGGTTTATTCTAAGGAATAATGAATATTGAAGAAGGGTACAAGTCTACAAAGTAAATAAGAGAGATGGTGCAAGTAAACCAATATAAAGAGGTGAAGGTGAAATAAGAAGATGAGTACAAAGAAGATAATTATTTTTAATGTTTGATTTAAAATGTTATTTATGATGATGTGTATGAAGTTGATTCAAGTAGTGAAGACATCTTGTATATGCAAATAATTGTATTGATGAATGAGTTGATGGAAGACATGGTGAGGATGAATCACCTCAAGGAGTGTTTAACACATAATTTATGAAGCCAAAGGAGGTTAATATGACTCTCAAATATGAGAGATTCCATGGAAAATACAACTATCAAGTTTCCTAAGAAGATAAAGAACAATGTGGACCAAGATTTGATGAAGATTGTGAGGAGGTGGATGCCTTCAAATTGTAGGAAAAATATAGATGTTATAAAATATTATTATTACATCAAATGGGATAAAAATAGGTTAATTAAAATAATAAAAGGTAATAGATGAACTCAAATAATCATAAAAATGGATCAACATGGGGAAGCAGAAAGATTTGTGAAAAAAAGACCAAAAGTAAGCAAGCTAGTTATCAAGCAAATGGAGTATGAGGAAGTAAACAAGGTGAGTTATTCAAATGTTCAAGATAAATATGAGTTTAAATTTGATAATCATGGATATTTAAAGTCTAAAATGTGTAAAATAACATTGTACTATGTTTAGGAAAAGTGGGACAAGAAGTTGTTCTTACACAATGAAAAAGGTCATAGGAAGGGGCATCAAAAAGAGGAGAAATGTGAAGAAGATGCAACAAAAGAGAGTATAATGAAGAAAAAAATATATTTTGGCATGAATGTGAGGAAATTAGAGCCTAAGTAATAATATGTTAGCATGGTCAAGGAACAAAATTCACTAAACAAGTAAAAATCAAATGATATTCATGAAGAAGCAAGCCATAGAACAAGAATGAGAAAGAAGAATAAGAACCAATATTTAGAGATGGAATGTGTTGAAAAAATTTAATAATAAAATATGGAACATGCAAAAAAAAAATGAGCTAAATTAGTTGAAACACCTCATAGATTTAGAAGATGAATTGACAAAGAAACTAGATAAAGCCAAAAGGAAGAAATGCAAGAGTTTAACAAATGAAAAAGAGAAATAAAGAAGGATCAATGGTGTTTTGAGTATGAAGTACCCTCAATTTTTCAATTGGAAAGAAATAAATAAATCTAGTGGCACAAATTTTCTCCCTTTTTGGGAGTATGATGTAGGAATATCAAGTTAGAAAACATCATTTTTTGAATTATTTTTAATGGAGGTCATAATTAGCCCATTTGGAGTGTATTTGAGTTTGAAATATCATATAGCATCCATTTGTATCTTTAAAATTCCATTTGAGTCAATGAGAATGAGTTCTAAAGGTAATGGGAAATTTCCCTTCAAAAATAAGATTTGAAAATTCAAATATGTAACCAAGTTAAGAGTGGCCTTAAACATGGTCTAATTTGGTTAAATGAGGTAAAACTAGTTCCATAGGGGAAATAATTCATTTAAAGCATGATTATAAGTCATATATGTCTAGGTCATAAGGTTAGAAGTCATGTTTTAATGATATGACCATAAAATCCCCACATTAAAGTTGCAATGTAAGGAGGTCATGTTTTGTAACCACCTTAACCAACGTTAGATTTGGTTGAATAGAGATGTTGTAAATCATTTAGATAGAGAGGATAGAATTTATAGAGAGAGTTTTCTTCAAGAAGAGGTACAAAAAATAGTGAATGAGAAAAATGTTCAAAATCCCTCATGAAATATGATTAGGCCCATTTATGGACCATATTGTAATGAATGTTGATTCAAAGGAATGAAGATAAGTTTTGTTCATATCTTGTTTCACTTTCAAATTATAGTGATTTTTATTTATATATGTACATTTTTTTAGATGAGCCTTAGAGGCTATGTATACATAGTCCCTATGTGTGATTATCTATAGGTTTGGAAGGACTATTGATTACAGTCAAGAAAGAAAGGTTTGAATAATTTTTTTAAGGGAAAGAAACAATAGCTACTCATTTTTTAATTTTGTGTGAAGGTGTTAAGGATTATATATACCACTAGGTGACTAATTGAACATTTCAAAGTGAAGGGAACTCAAAAAAAACAACCCTATTTTAAGACCCTTGTTCACATTTGTGACAATCAAGGATTTCAAGGAAGTGAAAGTTATGAAAGCATTTATGGAAATAATAATATTATTCCAATGAATATGATCTGATAAGTAAACAAATATGTTATATAATTATACTTCATGCATTGGTAATGGGAACCATATGCTAAATGATTGGATACATATTTAGCTTGGGGAATAATACCCCATTTTCACAATTGATGTCTTTGGGATTCTCTTATGTCAAAAAATGGAGAGTTTCATTTGATACCACATGGATTGTTATTGAATTGATATGATATGAGAGTTGATAAAGGTTGAAAAATCTTGAGAGAAGACTTAAAAACCTTAGAATGTTTTGTAAATGTTCTCAAATTGTTTGAACCCTACAGATACATTAAAACCCCTTTTATCATTCTAATATTGTTTAGTGAAGGGATGTGTGTGTCTCATTACATGAGATATTTGTATTTTGATGTATTATTGACACTAGGAGGATTATATCATCCATAATAATGACTAGGGTGAGGATTTTTTACCCTATGAATGAAAATAGGCATGAAAACATTTTACATAGTCTTACCAAGGAACTTAATTTCCTAAAAATTACATAATAGTGAGGATAAATAGGATTTAAAAGGTAAATAAATCATGTATAAATATTAATTAGGGTAAAATATACCTATACATGGTCTTTAATCTCTTTTAAACATTAAAAAAAATCAATATAATGGATTTTTAAGGCTCTCAGTCCATGTAGGAAAGTAACTAGGATTTCAAGAGCAAAAACCCCATAAATGTAATTGTAATAATTATAAATTGTTTAAAGTTGGTAATTTTTCTTATATAAACATTTAAAAATATAATAAAGTGCTTATATCCTAGGAGAGTATGGGAAAGTATGGATTTTAGGTTTAAGGGTGTGTCATAGGACTAATAAGGCTTAACTGAGGGGTGATTTGCAAAGGAAGTACCCTCTAAAGGTTTATTTAAGCCATAAAACTTCATTATAAGTTATAATAATATAGATGGTGATGTAATATAGGCTTATATCCTAAGTAATATTACTTATTGGATCAAACCAAGACAAAGTGCACAAAAAAGGCTACAAGCCTAAGGAGATCATTGTGACCTTGATGTGTGGAATGAGAGTTTAATAATATTTGATAAATTTAATGAGGTTATAATAGGTGTTTTAATATCATATAATATCATTTATGAAACAATATTTAGTCCTTAATGCCTCTATCAAAATGTGGCACTTGAAACCTAAGGAAGTTGCCAAGTGAAAGCTAGTGAAAGAGATCAAGAAAAGTAATGAATAAAAATGTGTAAATTTGAGTTATAAGAGGTAAATAAAAGTTTATTCCTATCATAATTAAATTATAAAGTGTTTAAATATATTCATTTTGAGCATATATACCAAGAGGAAGATATCAAACCAAATAGAGACTAAAGAATATTGTTATCTAAAGAGGTTTGTGAAAAAGGTGGAACATTTTTTTATATCATTAAAAATATTAGGACCATAACTTGTGGATTTTTGAGACTTTTCCCTAACACCTCTTCTCATTTTGTTTAATCCAAATAATTATTTTTTCAATGAAACCTAGATGTGGTGAAGTTGTGATGATTACCTATGGATTTTCTAAATAAGAAGTAATCACATGGATATCCAAATATTAAAAAAAATGAATAGATATTGATGTAGTTATTAATTAAAGGAATAAATTAGTGTCTTATTTATTTTGTGTCACCATGTCATTTGATAAAGTTCTTCCTACTTATATAATGTTTAAATCTAAGTATGGGGATTGGAATAAGGGTAGTAATATGAAAGAGTAAATGATATTTGTTCTAAATGTAGGAAATTAGGACATGATATAAATGGTTATCCTACAAAAAATATACATATATGGAGGATAAAATAAGATCCAAACACTCTCATTAAAATTAAAGAGATGGAAGAAGATATAGATAATCATATCAGAGTCAAACAAAATCCTAGACAAGAGATTAATGATGTAACAAGGGAGGTTAGAGGACAACCATCAATGACCTCATAATAATGTCTTTATTGGAAGGAAAGATACAAGTTTATTGGAGGGATTAAGATAAAAGGAAAAAATGAGTAGGATAAACATTAGGAAAATAAAAAATAGGAGAAATAGAAATACATTTGAAGGATAATAAGAAAAAGTATATTCAAAGCTGGATTAACTAGTCTCAATACTCAATAAATCCTTGATAAAAGATATAAATGAATTATCCAAATCTAGAATAGACTCCCATTTCAAGGAATACTAGAAGTAAGAAGGGTGGGACTAATATCAAAGTAGGAATACTTTCTTTAGAAGAAACCAAAATCAAGGAAATAACTAGTTAGGTGGTGAAATGGAATCCAATGAACCTTTCAGGTTAGTAGGGTTTATTATAAATGTAAACTAGAAAAAAACTTATTTCATAAAATGTAAGATTTTTCAATAACCCTAAGAAAAATAAAGCAGTCAACTATCATAGGAAGAATCATGTTCAAAGTATTATGATTTTATAGTAAAAAATATCTAAGAGTAGTTTATCTCAAGTTAAGGATAAGATTTATAAGAATTTCATTTAGGTTGGAGTAAGTTTTTTTGGGGATTTAGGATGTTTGTCTATGTTTTGTAACCCCTAGGTGGTTGAGGGAGAATTTATTCTTGAGAATAATAATAACATAACTATCTTGTTTACTAATAAAGATGATAATAAGGTGTGAATCCTATCTAACATCTACATACACAAATTGAGGACAAGAATAATAAGTCTCTTTATGAAAATAAATAATTTTATGAAAAAATTTAAATATAAAAAATAGATGGTTACAATCAAGGAAAATTTTAGTGGACTATATTAAACAAAACTTGGAGGTCACTAAGTGAATCAATTTTACAATGATAAAAAAATCAGTTGGAAGGTGTCTAATAGCATAGGTGAATTCGGAGGTGTCACATGGTGAATTTAATTCCAATAATGACCACCATGTTGGTTTCCATTTTTACACCTTGTACACTCAACCTTGCACACTTGAAAGAAAATTCCCAACAAAGATGAAAAACTTGCTAGAATGTTATTGTAGCTAGGAAAGGGTTTTACATCAAGATTAAACCAAATATAAAAAATGATTGAGAGGCACATATAAAGGGTATGGTTATATCCCTACTACTTTTGGCTCTACAAAAACCAAGGTGAGAGGACCTACATGGTAGCTTTCTCACATGGAGAGATTATGTGATTTAATTTCCATGGGGATTTTTGGTACAAGGAACAACTGTGACCAAGGCATAACCAAGTTTACACACTTCAGCCATGAAGGGTTTTCACATGAAATACACAAATGATTTAAGTCATATACAAGATACTAAATATAGATGAAAGTGTGACTGTAATCTTCATTCTAAAGAATCTTCAAAAATAAAGGGGCTAAATAAAAGATTATAATGCTAAGATTTAAAACACAAATAGTAAACAAATTTCAAATAAGTGATATCTTATGTGTTAGTAAGGAAAATAATACTTATATTATGCAAGTGGTGTATTATTTATAGTGTAGGACATGGTAGGACAAGTTAGATAATTATAAAATGGAGGGTGACATGTTGGTGGCTCCTAAACTATAAGGTATCTAGTAGTATTTCATGACAATATTTCCTAGCAAAGATGTAGAAAAATATTTAGATGCAAGATAATGGTAAATACATATGATCCATAAGAGACTATAAAATACACTAAAACTAATATTTCAAATGTCATTCCTTATTGAATCCATAAACTAGGGGGGCCTAATAAGTTACTTAGCAAAGATTCTAAGTAATACAGAAAGTGATTTATAATCTAGATCAAACCCCAAAATGATAACCAGTAATGGGCATATAAAAATATATCTAGTCAATAATATTTGAAAAATAGGTCAATTCACTTCATCAACATGAAACTATAAAGAACCACAATCATTTCCATTAACTTGAAAAAATATTACAAACATCAAAACTTCAAAATGCTACCATGGGAAAAGCATGGTGAGATTGCTCTTTTGAAAATGGAGACATAAACATGATCTCAAAGATTTATAATGGTTGTGCATCTATAACCACCTTATCAAGGGAGACAAGATCTATACACAATAACTGATCTTATAATTTTTTTGTAAAAACTAGACTTAGAGAAAATGGACACCTAAAACAATGACCTAAAACAATGAAAAACCAAAAACAACCTTGAATAAAGGAGAGCCCCCCCTATTTATACATTTTTCAAATTTGGAACTCTGGGTTGCAACTCTCAAAAGTTCAAAACACACTTTCAAGTCAACCAAGATGCATCTACCTAGAAAATATTCCCTTGTCAAGCTTAAAATCTTCATCTATTTGCAAGAAAAATCATTATTCTAACTACCTCTACAAGGAATGATGAATATTTGCAACAAACATTTAATTTCATGATAGGAGATGCCTTTCACATGATCTAGAAGGATAATATTCATGGTAAAGGGACAAATAATATTTGTATTCATGTGCAACTACCTAGAGATGCTTTTCTATTAATTGATGGAAATTTTACAATCTTCTGAACAACTATCTTTCTCTTGTGCATACCAAAGAAATCCCATTACCTTGTGATGATAGACTGATAATATTCTTGATTCATGGATTCTTGAAGATCTTCCTTAGAGTGTCTCACTTTGATCTTGTTATATTATAATGTATTTCCCATAGAGGAGCTTGAACAAGCAAAGTAGAGAAGAATGTAAGACTTAGGTTATATTTCCTTTTTCCCCTTTTAGATCTAAACCATCAAAAATAACTTGGAAAAGAAAACATGATCTATCAAATAATGATATAAGGAGTGAAACATTACTATATATATAGCCTATACTTTGGCCCCAAGGATGTTCCACTTGATAGCCTCATGGGATTTTTGGGGTTTTTTTACAAATAGTCCTGACTACTTGAGCGTTATCAAGTCACATGTATGACCTTAGGATTCTTGAAATTTTGACCTATTTCATTCATCATTGGATATTTTTCTACCTTATTGAGATCTTAACACTTATTCATCTCATATTTTCTGATAGGGTATTTGAATTCTTTAAATCCTCACTCATCATTGAATCATCCTCACCTGAGTAAACACAAGTTGTAGATATGCCTCCATTTAAAAAAAAAATGGATACTTCATGGGGCCTCAATTTGACACTTGGGTGACTATCTTGGAACATTTGAACTCTAATGGCTACTTTCCATGGATTAATATTTATGTCTGTACACCTATGAAAAACATCCACAAGACCATCACATTTATCTAATTTGGGTAAATTCCTTAAGAGCTTTTGTCTTCGGTAATTTTTTCTATGGGATATTTGTCTTGGCATCAATTTCACCAAGATGATTATTCTTTAATAATTCTTAATTTTTAGCCTTTCATCTTTGGCTTCTCTATCTTTGGCACAATTATCCCACAACATTTCTTTGTAATAATTTGTCTTCAGCATTCCTACTCTGTAAAAATCCTTTCAGGCATTCTGTTGAGATAATTGTCTTAGAAAAAATGTTTGAGACAATTTCCTTGAAGGATTTTGACTTCACACTTTTCCTAAAGATATTTGAACTTAATCATACTTTTTTCGTAGGCAAAATGCCCAAAATAATTTGGCCTTCAGAGTTTGTCTTTATCAAAACAATTATTTTAGACATTTTGTTTGAAATAATTTCCCTAAAGAAATTGGTCTTTTGTACTTTTTCCAAAGGAATTGGACATTTTCT